>JAULBM010353141.1:0-12078 GCA_032357055.1 Geukensia granosissima | reverse complement strand
AGGAAATGCCACGTCCTTAGCACGCTAAAGACCCCTTGTAACAGCTCTTTTTGAGTGGTCCGTAGGCGACCAGTAACAATGCTAAATTTCCACCCCTATCCAACCCGCAATTTTTTCCAGTGGCGTCTAAAAGTCCCTCCCTTACCGGTCCCTTTGTTACAGTCTACACACTGATTTATAGTTTGCTAACTTGTTTCTGTAATGAATATGCATGAAATATTTGCCACTGGACGTTAAACAACAATCAATCAATCAATATTTGATGATGACATTATATATAAAAATTCAAGTGGCCATAGACATATAATACATTTATATGTCTCTGAAGTGACAAAGTCTAGAATAATTGCATGCCCATCTCTTGTACTGCATGTATGTGATACAAAAGTAACACTATATACCCAAGTTACCTTGATGACAGGGCAAAAGTGGAGCTAAACAAATCATTTTAGAATATTGGATGAACATATCTTGATCTGAACTTCTAAGATTTTCCTATTCAACAACTAACTTGCAAACCTATGATTCATGAAAAATGCACTGATTGAAAATAACAAAAAGTTTCTATCACTTTCAGTATGAAGTTATTTCAAAACCTTAATAAAGAAATTAAATCAACATCAGATAATGAACACTTTTTAATAAAATAAACAACATTAGCAAAACTTTCTCAATGTCTCAAAATTAAATATCACTTGATACATGAGTGTTGGTAACAATACAGTTAGATGTCAACAGTTTTGTTTTTTCTATAGAATCCACAACTTCATTCAAACCTCCAATTGTCGGCTACCAGTTAACACCAGACTGTGTGTTATATATGTAATCATATACCACAAACAAAATTTATTTATAGTCTGTGATTTGGAGTTTCAAAATGTATAAATCTTATTAAATTTGCAAGAATTTTGTGACATTGTGTGCATGACTGTAATAATATTTTAAAGAAAGAATATGGAATATATGCCAGAAAGATATGATCTATATCTTATGTAAATTTATAAAAATATTCAAAAGCCAAATTAAAATGGGTGTAAGTTTGTAATCAGGATGATTTATGGGGGTTATTTAGGACCATAAGTCTAACTTTAATCAAAATCTTGACTTTTATGGTAAAATTAAATATAAATCTTTATTCTTTCTTAATTTTCTGAGGGGGTTTGTACGAATCCCCATAGACCTGCACCACCCAGTCATCAGTATGCTGCATGGTTTTTATTAGATGGTGATAACTAGTCTCTCCGACATTTTCCCCACATCTTTTCATTTTCATACATAGCAGTAATATGTTCGGTGAAAGTTGCGACATGGTATTCTTCATGATCATTTTTTAGGTGATTTTACTTACCTATTTCCAAGGTAAACTTCTATTAGTGACACATTATAAGTTAAATTCTGTTTGAAGAAATGTCACTTATTCTTATAAATATTAAAAACAATATAAATCTACACAAGCATAAATATTGTTCCTGAAAACTGGGACTAATTATCACTCAGGACTTCTTCTAAAATATAAAACTAACATAAATAAGTAAAACAAAGATGTATGTAAATAAATATACATATGTGTAAAAATGGGCTGAAACAATAACTTGGGACTTGTTACTAAAAAACTAAAATACACAGAAAAAGGTATCAAAGGCTTTATTATAAGGTTATTTTACAGTGTTGCATACAATACAATACTGACAAGTACGATATTTTTCATATTGTATGTAGCACTGTAAAATATCTATTTATTATACAGTTCAACATATTGAAACAAGACAACATTAGTTATCTCCCTTTTTGAAACGTACAATAAGAATAAAATACGGGTTTATGGGGACATCCAATACAGAATTTTATAACTTCCGGTTGTACAATACGGTAATATATTGGGACGTCACATGTCATAAATAGCTCTTTTTCATTGGATTAAAATTACAACTGTATAATTTAAAATATACATATTGGACACACAATTGAGATATTTAACTCCTCCAAGATTCATACGTTGACAAAAACAGATAAATAAAAATTGTTTAAATATATCATTTTGTATGTATGTCTTATCTTCAAGCATTTTAGTGCCCTAACTCATTTTTTAAATTCTTGGTGAAAATATATAAAAATACCAAAGGAGTAGGTGCTCTAAGGTTATATTTGGCCCCATATTTTGAGGAAAGTAAAGATACCCACAGTTGATAGATCTGAACAAAAGAAAAGATCATTTTGTGACCATTTAGATATATGACTGTAAAGATCAAAAGTCCTAAAAATATAGAAATTTAACAAAATACTGATTTTTCATATTCTGTTAATTCATAAACTATTGTTCACCTATTACTGAAATTTAAGATTTTTTTCTACTTATTTAGGAATAGTAAACAGTAAAAGATTTTTAATTTGAGAATTTTATATATGGCTTTGCACATAGTAGATGTCCATCCCACTGGATTTGGCTGCAGAGTTTGGTTTATTTGGGTATGATTACTTCATTTGAAAATACTTGGTCTTTGCTTTCCTATATTTTGGTTCTAATGCTATTGATGAGAGGTTACCCTTAAAATCAAAATTCACCATATCCATTTACCATTGGTAAACTTGTATTTTGGGGCCAAATTTTGCTCTTAAAGCATCTAACCTTTTCCACTTATACATTGTATCTCTTGTGTATAGATTTTTTCCAAATACAAGTCTAAAAATATAATAAATAAATTAATATAATGTTTGAAAACAATACTTTGAGACCCAAAAAATACTGTCTAATTTTGTCAAAATTACAGAAAAACACAAAAAAATAGCTTTCTCCTTAATATGTTTATTTGGGGTCATAGGACAAGGGTCCTAAGCCGTGTCTGTGGCCCAAAATTTGGCTGTAAAATAAAAACTGTTTGTATTGAAAAAATGTCTATTAAATGAAAATCTGACAGGTTTTTTTTTAGTTCAAATGGTTCTACACCTGTCACATGGCACTTAAAAATTGCTGTAAATATGAAATATTTATAAATTACTTGATTTGAAACGAAATTTGATACAATTTTGTCGATTTTGATATAAATTACACAAAAACATCATAACTTTGCACAATAAAAGGACTGTCAAATACAAATGTTTAGTAAAAATATCTTTGTGATGTTTTTTTGTGGACATCTTATTTAACCAAAACATCTCCAAAAAGTATTTTTATGTAAAATGTTACATTCTTGTTGAAATAGCCAAGTGTGCCCTGTTGTTTTGTCAAAATCATGAAAATAACATGTGTTTAAGTGATGAATTATTTAAAAAAAAGGTTATTAATCAGCATTTTTACAACAACTTACTGTTGCATCATAAATAAAATTTGGGTCAAATATGGGGCTTAACATACCTACTCCTTTGTACTGTTTCTAATACATAACATAAATACATAAATACATTTAAATAAATAAACAAATAAACAAAATCAAAACAAACAAAACAAGATGTAAAAACACAAAAAATCATAGCTCTATAAATAAAAGCAACAAAACACTATATGAGACAGATAAACATTTCTAATATTTAGTAATATTTATGGTGTTTTAATTTTTGCCATCATCAAAGACATGATTTTATTGTGAAAAAGGTACTCCCAAAATGCAAATTTTAAACTTGGTATCACTACAGGATACTGTAACAATATTGTGGCCTTTGTAACACATATTGTTACAATACCTAATATATGCACATTTAAAGTCACCAACAGGTAGGAAAAAAGTTTCCACAAAAATTGGAATCTGCAAATAATATTTTTACAGTTATCAACAGTCTTAAGGTATGACTTTTCAATTTCCTTCCAAATAATATCATGCATATCGCTACTATTGGGAACAAGGTCAAAACAAATGGTCAGATAAAAAGGGAAGAGTTGATACCAAATTTTCATGGCTTTCACTCATGGAAAACTAAATAAATATATTCACTTCAACACCCAACAGATCACACAGAAATTTGGTGCAGGTACATAGTAGATTGACCGATTGATTGAATGTTGCTTAATGTGGAGCGGAAAATATTTCATGCGTATTCAAGATGAGAGGATATAAATGAATGATGATGATGATGAATGAACCCTGCCTTGTACTAGATTGACACTCTGAGCTGGCAATGCTTACAGGACAGCTCACAAATCCAACAGTCTGCACGAAAACATGCCACTTTACCTAGAGATATTATTCTAACTTTGGGCCGATTAGTCTTTGCTCTTACTCCAAAATGCTGCATACTTAGAGAAGAAGCAACCGATACCTATTTTAATGTCTTTGATTTGACCCAGCCAGGGATCAAACCCATAACCATTTTATCATATTATTTATGATCTTAATGCCATGGAAATAAGAATATTAAAAATTTTTAATTTTTACATTAAAAAATTATTGATTAAAAAGCAAGTAATTTATTGTATTTTATCACAGAAATTAAATACAATAACAGACATTTCTTTAAACACAACCATAGCTATCATATCACAAGACTGATTTTTCACTAATAACAAAATATTTCTCTTTTTCAAGATCAAATTTAACATATACAAGACTTAATTTCTATTAACATGATAACAATTCTAAAAATAAAAAATTCTGCCACGATTTCATGTTAAAACAAGATGATTTGTTTATAATTAGTTCTCTTATGATGTTTTATTTATTTCTTATATAAACTTATATTTTGAGTACATCTTAACTGAGACTTGTACATTTATCACTAAGTGATAAAGCAAATACTTGTATTTGATTGGCCTATCCTATAATGAGATAGATTTTTGAGTCATATCTATTGGCTGATCTGGTAATCTAGCTTTATAAGATGAGATCATCAGTTACTTGTGATGTCTTGTCGATTTCAACATGTTGTATAACAGCCGATAACAGCGTTTCACTAAACCATTGGACATTATAGACAAACGAATGTTGAGAAATTGCTCTGTGCATATATTTCCTCAATAAATTGGCCAAACAGGCTAAAATTAATTACAAGAGAAATGGGATTCACATCTCTTGGGAGCTGTGTACCAGTTATCCTGTCTTGTTATATAATTTCAAAATAATAATAATTTCAACAGAGGTGCATTTATTATTTATTATGAAATTAAACTTGAGTTGATAGGAGAAAAAAACACTAATTCATTTCTTTAACATTTCTAACTAAATTCAAGAATGTTGAAATTTGTCTAGCCCTTTTACCTTAACATTAACTTGGCAAAAACCATAAATGCACGGTTTCGTACATGTCTTGGCTATCATTCCACAAAAAATCATAATAGGTTTAAAATCTTCTAGTGAAACGCTGTCTCCCATGGCAAACCCCCTGTTAAAAAATGCAATTTTACTTCCTGGAAAGCTTGGTTAGTGACATGTTGTTAGAACATGCCACCATGTTTAAAATCAGTCTTAAAACTGATCAAACCTCGACTCAAATTCATCCCAATACAACATTCTTTATAAAATTTCCCTTATTAAAATTCACCAACTGTTCTTAAAAATATGGCTTACTGAATGGGACTATATTGTGTATTTTTAGCACTATTTTTGCGTGTGTTCTAACTTCCAGATTAAATTAGTGGTTTGACACCTGATAATCTGCAATACTCAGCTCCCACTCTTTGTGAAATATTTATCACAGTAAAATATCTGAAAGGTATTCTACAACACTGGTCAAAGTTTAAAAAGTTGTACTGCATCATACAACATACCCTAAGGCTTTATTTTCAAGAAAAGTTTTGAAGCCATCAAACCAGTAGATATAGAATGAGAAGATGTGGTATGTATGATTGTCTACTGAGATGCAGCCATCCTTCCATAGGTCATAGTTCAAAATTCACATTTGTCTGATACTTCAGTTTTCTTTTGCTTCCTAACCTTGTGTTACTGGAAACAGACATCTAGAAAATTCAGACACAGAACTTTGAAATGAAGTTACTTTGATTCAGCAAAATTATTTTTTTATTTGAACAAGTGGCCTTAAGGCTTAATAAATTGACAGAAACACCCACAGGAGTGTCTGACCTGGAAACCGTTCAGTGAAATTTTTTACCATGATTTTCTTTTACAAAAAGATGTTTTTATAAGGAATAGTAAACAAGTGGCATAATACCTCTGTGTAGAATTGTTGATCCTTTGTTGTTATGCCTTGATTTCAATTCTTTTGAATCTTTTAATATGACAGAAAGTAGGTATAGTTATTTTCAATGATTCACTGTAAAACAAATGTGGTTCAGAACTAGTGCATTAATGTTAAAATTTTGCATCAAAACTATGGTAAAAGTGACAAAAACAGGGGTGTACCATCTTATAATAATCTTCTTTTATGTAAAGTCTTTTCATAATTCAATAGCAGTAAAATTGATCATTTTCAGACATGTTCTTCCTGTCTTTCATAAGCTGTAATTCAGCAAAATTTCTTTATACACATGTGCACAAATCCATAACAAATGGATATATTTATATATGCATCATTGTTATAGTAACATACACAGCAGAATTTCAGGAACTGAACCACGCAAGCGACCAACAAAAAAAGTTCCACTGTACATTTTGAAGTGCATAACCATCGTGTGTAATGAACAAATATTTCACCATATGCAGAAATTTACAAATAATAATCATTTAAACATATCACAGTATAATAATCGACAACTTACAGTGTGTTAAACATTATTATCAATACTTGCAGTTGGTTAAACATAATAATCAACAACTAACAGTGTGTTAAACATAAAAATCAATACTTATAGGTGGTTAAACATAATAATCAACATCTTCAGTATTTAAAAAATCAATAATCAACATTTTGCAGTATGTAAAAACAAAACAATCAACATCTTACAGTTTGTTAAACATGGCACATTACAAAAACTTAACAGTAAAATTTGACTTTAACACAGAGAAAATAAGTCCATGGGACATGATGCCCTTGTCATGGCAAAAAGGAAGTAGACATATGTCGGACATGAAAAGGGGAGACATGGTACAACTCACACTGATAATGCTTCAAACTAAATATTAGATCAATCCACCAAAAACAAACTGAAAAAACTTTGAAGGAAATTGACTAACATACAGACAGGGAAAAATTTAATGCCCCCGTGGCCCAAAGGGGCTGGCATAGAAATAGGACATCACCTAATTGATGATGTTTTTTCAGAGTTCAAAATATATCTATTTAGGTCATATTAAGGGTATTATAATAATCCAGGTGATATTGATCCTTATGACACAACAGTATTGAACATCTTACAACATACCCTAGGGCTTCAATTAATAGCACTCTCATTGTATCACATGCTAATAAAAATATTTTCACAAATCCTTTTTAACACCCCTTTGATCAGACAGAGTACCCCATTATCACATACTCTCTGCAAACAAAGTGCCAACTTTTTCCAACCCAGATGACTGATATTCTTTTCTTGACAATTTGTTTAAAAAAAAACCAGAAAATATTGTAGCAAAATTGGGGTTTACCTGATGAGGGTTCAGCCTGTGCAATCGCTCCAGGACTTGGGACAACTAAGATGTAACCCGCAAATATTCAAATCCACAACTATATCAAATAAATGTTAATTTAACCAAAGTCAATAAAAATATTGATACCAAATGTGATGTAAATTTTAACCAATACAAAACTATGTTCTTAAGAGACAGAATAGATAATAAGAAAACAGCAAAATTTATGACTGATTTAGTAGTACATAACAGACACTATCAATGCAAATATGATATAAATGCATGTGATTTTATTGTCAATGTGTGATTTTAAAAAATGCTTGAGATTCAATACCTATCATTCACATGTAAGCTTGAGAAATTCTCAAATTGTGCAAGTCAAAAGCCTAATGTAAGCTTTTAGCAGTACCTGCCATTATCAGATAAGCTTTGATTACAGCACAACTTCTTTTAACAAGAGATACTATGAGAAAACTCACATGATTATCTCACCTAGAATGAGCTGAGAGGAAATTCCTTCCTACATGCATGTGTACACATTGTGTATAATGATCATTTAAAGTTTCATTGAAATCCATTGAATGGTTTAGGAGGGAATGCACTTACAAGGTATGGACAGACAGGGAGATTCATATATACCCCCAAACTCTATTTGCCAGGGTATAATAACTGACAGTTTATTATTTTAAACATGATGCTGATAATTACTGTTTATAACTATTATCAAAGACTTTCATGTTTTCTTGATGATTTGTTACCTCCCTTTTTAAAATCTTTCAACTCAACAGATACAGCATTATCTTCAGACTGAGTGTCCGACATTGCTTTAACGTAGGACACTTTTCTTCCAGCATGCTCCATTTGTTCTGGAACTGATAAATCAATATTTTCTGCATTTGAGACTGTTCTGGTTGAAAAATGCTGCAACTTCACATTATTAGATTTCTCAGGACTTCGTGCAATATTGGAAGAATCAGACTTCGACTGGCTTGTTAAAAAAACATCCGAATCTGATTCAACTGGACTTGATCCCAAATTAAAACAAACTGATTCAAAAGAACTACAGGAATCATGTCCTGAATTAGTTAAATTTTCCTCAGAAAACTCTACTGAGGTGTGGATATGGTCCAATGATGCGGATTTTGCTTGCATATGCTTTCTATTTCGACTCTTTGGTGCAATTTCTGAAGTAATTTCAAATTTTACTTTAGCAGGGGTTTTTTCCCTCCCTCCTGACAGCGGGTCTGATATCTGTTTCTGTATTGATAAGGAATCACTCTTACTGTCTTCCTCACTGACAGTTCTGGCCTTTTTAAGTCTTAACCTCCTTTTCATGGAAGCATCCACAGCTGCAGGATTTTTAGAGGTACCTTGGTTTCTTTTTTCGTTGCCTTGTACTTCATGCTCATGAATTACCTCAAAGATTCTACCAGTTGGCGAGCTTGGTTTCCAGGGTGTTCGTGCACCAATAAAATTTTGATTGATTAAAGGTGACATTTCAGGGGATTGATTGAGAGACCGAGCCTTTCTATACTTTTTTTTCCTTCTCCCTGGAGAATGATTAGCAATATCAACATTCTTGATGCTATTAAATATTTTAGGATCAATGCTCACTCCAGTAAAATCAGAGTAACTCCTGTTTCTGCCAATTTTTGGACGTTCTGGCAGTGATAAACTGAGTCTTCGTTTATAATTGTAAGCTGCCTGGTTTGCAACAACTGCCCTGCCTCCTGCCGCTATCAAATTAACACTGTACTGTGAGCCCATTGGTGTACCACCCGACATCACTGCACGAGACATGCGTCGGGTACGACGTTGTTTTTCCTGCAGGTATTTCATTAGATCTACACTACTCTCATTCTTCAGATTTTTATCCAGTTTTCTATGCATCACCTGCAATTAAAAAAAAAAATATTTACAGTATTTCGTGCATATTCAAGACAAGAACATTTTGTAATGACAAGTGAGCCCTGATTTGTATTATAATTGGATGGTAAACTTTTTTATACCACTTCAAAATTTCTTTTGTGGTATTGTGTTACGGCAGTGGCATAACATTCAAATCAGCTTAAAAGTATCAGAATAAAAGTTAATGCAATTAATAATTTTAATTTTTTTATAACCCCTAGCAAAAAAAAAAAAAATCCTAAAAATTTTGTAGAGGACCATCCCCTGAACATGCCTGCTAGGTTTTCTTCAAAATTGGCTCAGTTATTTAAGAGGAAAAGATTAAAAGATAACAGATGCAAAATGATGACAATAGCCAACCTTTTTTTAAACAAGTTTTTTATGTAACATGACTGATGACACTAGAGGAGCAGGAAGTGCTTACCCTTCCGGAACACCTGAACTCACCCTGGTTTGTATAGGGTTCATGTTACTCCAGCTTTAGTTTTTTGTGAAGTGATATGTGTTCTATACTTGTCTTTCATTTCATTTTGTTGGCCATGGTCTTGTCTGCATGTTCTCGATTTAACGATTTCTGTCTGCCCCTTTGATTCATTTAGCATTAGTGGGCTGGTTATGGAAAAATATCTTACATAATATGCACTGAAAATATCCCAAAATGGGAGATAAATAGTCATTTCACAGAAAAACCTTTAATTTTTCAGGCGATAGCTCTTATAACAAAATAGTTCGATAAATATATTGGTTTTTACAGATTTCGTATCTGGATTTATTATATAATATATAAATAGGTGTAGCTTTTTTTATAGATTTTACCACTTTTGGGGTAATTAGCATAATTTTAAGTTTGACTGGTACATTAGTACTATCATAATATTGAATAAACATGAACACTTACGTCTCTTCTTATGGGGGCCATAAGTTTCCGAATATCTTCTGCTGTTGGTTCAGAATTAGCAGATGATGCATCTTTTTTCAGCAAATGTTTAAAGTATGATTTCCTACGACCTGTTTTATGACCTTCTTTTCTATCCTCTACAATATAAACCAAAGCATAATTTTCAGGCAAAAGTATGTCAGGTCAAGTGTAGAATATCCATGCGAGACATTAAAAGTGCATAGTTCAAAAAGATATGACAAATACATATATGAAACAAAGTGAAAGATAAAATAAAAACAAAACAGGAGTGGAATCAGGTGGTTCATATGGGTAAGCATGCCCTGTACCAGGAGTGGTACCTGTCGGCAAATCCTTTAAGCTCATGACTAAATGATTGATTTTCATCCCTAAACTTCCCTGTATTATTTTTCCAACATACTGCATAAATAGAAAAATTGTAAGAAATGTTGACTGCCATCTCCATGAATTCTATAATACAATAGGGCCATTCTTATAAAATCAATGCATCTCAGCAGTGGCCTTATAGCTATAGGGGAGATTTACATTAAAAAACTAATGACAAAATTGTCAGCATGTCATTTTCAGAAACTAAGAAGTTTATGATGAGGTGATTCTTTAAACTGAGCAGAACTTTTATATACATTTGCATTTTAATTTCTTGTGAGATATAAATAAATAACATTGATTTTTATTGTTACTGATATTATAAACATTTAATAGAATCCCCAATTGTAACACACCTTCTCGTTGTTCGTCCAGCCTCTTTTCCATCCAATCATCAAATATTCCACCATTCGGCAATCCTTGATGTGAGACAAGCGGTGACTGCAAAGGTGTCTGGAATACAGAATCAGGGCCTGGTATTGGGATAGGTGGCAGTGTGACAGCAGGAAGGACTTTCTCCTCATCATCACTTTCTTCTTCGTCATCTTCAGATTCTTCAAAACCTTGATTAGCGCTTAAAAGAAAAGAAAGGCGTATCAAAAAATGTACCATTTTACAAGAAAATGAACTGAATACTTCAAGAGTTTCCTAGAATAAAAAAAAATTGACGATTGTTGTGTACATGTAACCGTAATTTGAAAGTACATGAACTGGCAGTTATAACCACTTCAAATCTGTGTCCATTTTATTAAAAAATAAAACTTTAGTCAATTGCTAAATTATACACAATAAGTATCTTGAGCCCATTTTGGATCCATTCAACATTCCTTTCATTAGTTTGAACCTTGATTATTTAAATATTTTCTAACTTGAGCAATTTTAATCAGACACTTAGGTGAGCTATTGAAGTCTGACTGTACAATTAAAAGCAAAATTGTTAACATTATAATGTAAGGCCAGGTAACAGGTTGCAATTTCAAAGATTTTTTTAAAAAACTTCGGGTTTTGAATTAAATTTGGGAAATGTGCTGATTCAAATGGATTATGTCAGCTTAGAGTTGCTGCTGCATTATAAGTTTTTTGTTTTATGATGTAGCTTTTTCAGGAAAATCCATGCATTAGAACAGTTCTAAAACATGCATCAACTGATATATTTTTTCAGAAAGACCAAAGAGAGATAAGCCACCCACTTATTAGTAATTTGCAAGTTAAAATTGCAGAAAAAAACTAGCAGTATTGGATTTCAGGACAAAAAGGATTCTGTGAGCTACTGCACACTGAGCTTATCCCCCCTTTACTGAGGATTGTGTCATAAAAATATTTATGATGCATAAAGATTAAACAAGACATACTGTGAGCAAAACTCACATAGGATACCCCCGCTCCCCTATCACTAAAGTTGAATTATCTGCCCTTGGAATAAAGCATGATGAATGA
>JAULBM010353130.1:360-12078 GCA_032357055.1 Geukensia granosissima | reverse complement strand
GCTACCCCATGCCACTCAATGGATTTTTTGCCAACCAAAACAAAATCACAGGTAAGTGATGACATCACGCAGAACCTCCCTATAGAGAACTATATATGTCCATGCAATACCCTCAGAATGCTTGTTATCTTGTGTTAACAAGGTAATAGTGATTGTCAAGTATCGTGCTTTGCACGACCTTTCATTTGATGATGTTTGTCCAAAAAGAGTCACTTATACATTAGGCCTAAAAAAAAATTCCGTGTTTCCAGTAACCCGACCGACCTTATTTTTGTCAAAAAAAATATAAAAAATTCCATGTTTCCTGTAACCTGACCGACCCTATTTTTTGTCTTCAGCGTTTACGGCATCAATTTTTTTTACTAGAATCGTCTTGCTCTCCGGAATGGAGGCATAAAATTGATGCTAAAATAAACGAACGGCATGGCTGCCGCAACCAAAAAAAAAAAAAGCCTACCTACCGACCCTATTTTTGAAGGAGACGTTACCGGAAACACAGCATATTTTTTAGGCATTATTTCTGATTTAAATGCATATGCCAAATCGAAAATTTTGAACTCTTTAGTCATCCCAGAAGTGCAAAGATTGAAATAAATATACTTTATTCAGTATGATAGTAATATTGAATTACACATTTACATTATAAAAGAAAACTTTAACAGGATTTGTTTTAGGCTTAGCAGAACCAAGAAAAAAACGCTTCTGATCTTTTAATGAAGATTATCTGTCAAATGTTTACAATTCCCTTTGTTCTAACAAATAGATTATAAAAATAAAAAAACTTTATATGGAATACATGCCCAAAAAGATGTCAACTCATTCTTTATCAATTGTCTGAGGACCTGTCTGTCATTTGGATAGGTTTTGTCAGTCAGATGATATTTTTTGTCGGACCCGAAAATTTATCAACTACAGATTGCGCACACATAAACATAAAAAAAAAAAGTACAGAACAGGTCATGGGGCCTGGGTGGCCGAGTGGTCTAGGTAGTTGATTTAAACTTACCTTTACAAATAACTGTAACCTTTCACCAATACGGCGTGAGTTCGCGCCTGGGTTTGTTCCATACAAAAACGGGTTGCATTTAACTCTTATCGCACATGATAAGGTTTGTCAGTTACATGTACCTGCCCAATGTCGTTGGTTCTCTCCAGGTACTCCCGCTTCCTCCACCAGTAAAACTGACCACCGCGATATGACTGAAATATTGTTGAAAGTGGCGTTAAACCCCATTCAAACAAACAAACAAATCAAGCAAGCATAGAAGAAGCAAAGAAAACCGAAGGGTGTATCATTGAGGGACCTCTAGATCGAAAAGAATACTTCGAGTAAATGACAAAGATAAAAATTAACAGAATAACACAAAGAAAAAATCTTGTTTTTATGGAAAATGAGGACTCCTACAAAAACGACAGAAATCAATTATTTACAAAGTACAAAGTACAAAGCGCTACAACAGAAATGACAAAAACTATGGGGTTAGTTCAGAGCGACAGCACTCCAACCACGAGAAAAACAGAAGGAGTTAATAAATCTAGAGGTTTTCACAAAGCCTTCAACAAGGGTAGAATATTGCTTTTATACATTAACTAATACAGCTGTTACCTTAATGTTATCCAAAATATACAAGTAACAAAACCTCAAATATAAAGATAAAACTATTACCAAAACTATTGAATTCAGAGTGGCACATGAGACATGTAGTGGGGTTATTAAATATCTTACAACCATCCCCAACTAGCAGTCGAATAAAAGTTCAATAGAAGTGGAAAGCAGTAACCGACAAACTATAAAAATATAGCAGACAGTCACCAAATCCGACTAGAGTGACTTGAATTACTTTAAATATACTAAACAAAGATACATGCAACAAGAAGAAACCTCTTTAAAGAATGCTCACAGTTACTGAAAGGAAGCTCAGAGTGAGATTATAAAACATCATGGCTTTACCACGAGATCTCACCATGAACCGTATGTCGAACAATTTAATACTGTTCTGTCAGTAAACGTTGAGAAAGACATAATGGCCATAAAGGTTAGAACGAGTCAAACGAAAGTCAAATATAGGGTAAGGACGATACTTTTAATAAGACCTAACAGTTATCAAGGTAAAGATGATGTAGAATACCGATATGAGAGAGCAAATGTGCATAGTTCAAAGAGATTAGACAAATTTGAACCAAACTATTAAATATATTACGAAAACAAAAGGTTCACAGGCTTGGAATCTTTGAACTTTACCATATTTACAAAATAGAAGTGGGATACTGACCAACATAATCCTCAGCGAGCTCTATCTGTAGACTTAAGTCTGTAAACTTATGAAATGTACGGGGTTAGTTTACATAGATATTCAAAAACCTGGTCAATGCGTTGAACTTAAACGAGTGTATATGTTACTTGTAATTTATCAGCCAATATTTAAAAAAAAATCAAACCATCGACAAAATGAATCATGATAACTTTATTTTGTAAATCAATAATCTTTTATTTTACGTATCAATAAGTTCCTATAATGGTTTAAATTGAATTAAATGTTATGTTTATGCGAAAAATATAATTTGAAGTTGTTATTGATTGTGTCTGTCCAAATTGTTTTCTTACTCATTGAAAAGTAAACTTATTCTTATCCTAGCTGTAGGCATGAAGAGCCAAGACTGCATTCCATATTTGATAACTGTATCTATACTACTACACCTAGGAGGAACCTGTGAAGATATTGCGGGTTGTTTCTGCAATGTTGATGAATATTTTTGCTATTTCGAAAACAATACAGATATTCCCTCCGAATTTCCACAAACAGCCTTCGGCATGTAAGTTCATATTTAATTTATTTTCTTTTGCTCCCGGCTATCTGGTTATTAGACACATAAACCATTTAGAAAATACCACGTAGAGCTTAGTTATAAATACTCTCCTACACATTTGACAACTGTTTTTCTGTAAGGAATTGTACTTTTGACACTACGAGAAAACAAAAAAAGTAGAAGATTACAGTTTGGCTTTTATAAATATAAAACAAACGAACGAACGAAACACGATTAACGAACAAATAATAAACAAAACATCGAATGAAATATGACGAAGGATAGATTTTACAGACCTTCGTTCGTATAACTTAACGCATCGTTCGTTATTTTTTCGTTATCGTTCGTTCGTTTTCCCTCGCACGATAAGAGCGTTCGTTCGTTCGTTTACAAACGAACGATTTATTCGTTTACAAACGAACGATTTATTCGTTCGTTCGTTTTCCCACACACGATAGGATCGTTCGTTTGTTTATTTTCGTGTTAACGAACGAACGAACACTTTAATCGTGCATGGGAAAACGAACGAACGAACGCTTTTATCGTGCGAAGGAAAACGAATGAACGAAGAAAAAACGATTGAAACGTATAGACATATATTTCAATATTTTTAGTATCAAGTGTTTAAAAGAAGATTTTAAATTATCGTGTTCAAGTTAAATAAATTGCAACTGTACATGTATGTCAAATCTTATTTTTCGCACTAATTCATTGCACAGAATTGTTAAAGTTTTGAAAGTAGAAAAACCTATGTTTTGTTGAACTCACTAATTAGAAATGATCAAATATGCTACAAAATTCGCTATTTTGTGCATATACTATGTTCAAATTTTACTATTTACATACTTTTATACATGTGCCACAAATTTGTTCAATTTTCACAGTTTTTTGATAAAATTGTATGCAAGTAAAGTGTAAATGCAATTTTTCTTTCAGAAGTTATACTTCTAACTTTTATTAGAGAAGAATGTGCTATGTATAATCCATATAATTTTGTGTTCGCAAAAAATATTTGCTCAAATTTATGAAATGCTTGGTATAAACTCATGTCACTAAAAATTTATGCTATTTTTCAATAAAATTTATATTTCTAACCCTGAGAGAAGAATACGCAATGTACAATCAGATAATTTTTAGTTCGCGAAAAGACAGTTTTTCAAAATTTTCCAACATTGTCGTATAAATTGATACTGCATGTGACTAAATAATGTATGCTTTTTTCAATTACAACTTTCACTTCTCACACAATCAGATTATTTTTTTGGCGACAACACAATTTTTCAAAATTTTGCAATTTTGTGGTATAAAATCATTTGATTAAATAATTTATGCTATTTTTCATTACAAAATCTATAATGTACTTAAAAGATGAATCTGCAATGTAGAATCTATTTTTTTTTTTTCGCAACCAGACAATTTTTCAAAATTTTCCAACTTGTGGAATAAATTAATGCGACTAAACAATTTATGTTACTTTTTATTTAAAATTCATAATCCTAGCCCTAACAGATAAATACGCAATCCACAATCAGATTATTTTTGCTTCTCGACAACACAATTTTTGAAAATTTTCCAAATTTGTGGCATATTTTCATGCAACTAAACAATTTATGCTTTTATCATTTAAAATTCATACTCCTGGCCCTAACAGATCAAAACGCAATCCACAATCAGATTATTTTTTGCTTTGCTACAACACAATTTTTCAAAATTTTCACAATTTGTGGTATAAATTCATGCGACTAAACAATTTATGCTACTTTTCATTTAAAATTCATACTCCAAGCCCTAACACATAAATACGCAATCCACAATCAGTTTATTTTTGCTTCGCAACAAAACAATTTTTTCAAAATTTTTTCAAATTTGTGGTATAATTTCATGCAACTACACAATATATGCTTTTATCATTTAAATTTATTCTCCTGGCCCTAACAGATAAATACGCAATCCAAAATGATCAGATTATTTTTGCTTCGATCGCAACAACACAGTTTTAAAAATTTTACAAATTTGTGGTATAAATTAATGCGACTAAACAATTTATGCTATGATTTATGCCTTTGGCCCTATGAGATAAATACACAATTAACAGTCAGATTATTTTTGCTTTATGACAACACAATTTTTCGAAATTTTCAAATTTTTTAAAAATCTTTTTGGCTGAAGAATTTATACTATTTTCATTCAGTCTATAATTTTTCAAATTTGACTTATGAACTTGAGCAAAAAAACAAAAAAACAAAATATAATTGTTTTTATGTAAATATGACATTCATCAATAAAAATGTACATATTTAATTACATTCAAATATCTTTTGTACTAAATCATACAAATTACGATAATAATATAATACAGAAAGGCGTAAACCCTAAGCAAAATGTTTTTTATATATATAAACTTTATAATCCCGTCTGCACCACCAAAGTTCGTTTTCCCACGCACGATAAGAGCGTTCGTTCGTTCGTTTTCCCACGCACGATTAGAGCGTGCGTTCGTTCGTTCGTTTTCCCAAGCACGATAGGATCGTTCGTTCGTTCGTTTAGTGGTTATACGAACGAAGTCTGTACCAACCGTTTGAAAACGAACGACCGAATCGTGCATGGGAAATCGAACGAATCAATCGAAACGAACGCTTCGTTCTTTGTTTGAGAACAATGAAAACATGGAAGGGTCTACTTTTGGTGTTGTTGATGTGTACAGACGGATATTTTAGATACAATTTAGACATATCATTTCTAACAAAGAATTGCGACTTTTTTTGTTTTATTTTTATTTTGTAATATTCATAATTTGTTTATTTCAAGGTTTTTACGAGAGCAAAAAATATTTGAATAAAAAACAGAACTCTCATTATTCATACTTGTCGTACTTACATCTTGTGAACATATAGAGATACTATTTTGACTCAATAGCTATCTCATAGAAAATTATACCACATTTTGTTTTTCTTTATCACGTTACAGGGCAAAATGTCAAATTCAAGGTGAAATGAGGATAAAACATTATGAATTAATGCTAAAATGTACAATAAAATGTATAACACGGTATTGAATCGTCAGACATACTGTGTTTGATACCATCTTGTTGACAGACTTGATGTTTTATCATAAAAATCTCACCTTGGGCTTGCTTTTAGTAACTGCAAATTATTAGAAATGTATCTTCATTTGCATGTATGTTTCTCAAGTGTATTTATTGTAATTAAGGTACCCTCTATTGGGATTGGGTGACTAGGTTGACCTTATTACAAGTCTCATGGGCCTATCCAAAGTCAGGAATTGTGGACTTATGTTTGACTTTGTGTTTATTGCTCTTTTAAATGTTAGTGTTTGATAATATTAAGGTAAGAGCAGTAATATTTTACGCAAACACCATTTTTTATTAAGGGCGTTACAGCTTTTTACAAGGGGTGGTATTCCATCCTTGTTGAAGGCCTTGTTAAGACATCGAGTATTGAAAGTTCCTATGTTTTTTCTCGTGGTTGGAGTGCCGTCACTCTTACATTAACCCCCTATTTTTTTCGTTTTCATATTGTATTTCTGTTAATAAATAATATAATTTGCTTCTGATTTTATTGTCTGTATAACTGTAATAGCCAACTGTTTGATGAAAATGTCTTGATGACCGAATTCGTCATGTATGGAATTGATGACCTAATTTTATAAATTACCCACGTCGACGCCATATTGATTATGACGTTGCAGCACGTGACGTTTACCGGTAAAACAAAGTAAGCTTGGTTTTTTGTAGTAATCATCATAACATCATATATTTGGTTAGCTGTAGGGTTCTACCAAAGATAGTACCCTACACATTGCAAAAGAATCCAATTTTTTTTTTTCAAATTTCCACTTAAATTAAAGGCAATCAAAATTATTTGATGAATTATAGTTTCTTTTTATTGTGTTTGAATGAAACTGTTAACAAATTAAACCAGTTTCTAAGAACCTTTTTACATATGTTGGTGAGCAGTTGAAGTACATTTAAGCTTCTCTGGACAAGACAGTCTCTTATGATACAGACCGACTGCAATGTCCTATCGGAATAAATCCCTTGTTGGGTCATATGAAGAAAGAGAGGTAGGAGGATTTCGTCTTAATACCTTAAGGAACTAAAATTGCATGGAATCTGAACGAGATCTTATCAACGGTCATTGGAGATCGCCGCACACATTATGACGCTGACTGCGCCAACGCTGTTCACTCCCAAGAGATGTGAGAAAGAAAACAACGCTGTTTACCACACATTCTTCTATTTTCTTTATTAGAAACTGAAAGTCATCACTGAACCATATTACCACCGCACGAATAAAAATTAATGTTGTTTAGATATTACTATACAAAAGACTAAATCCGCGAACTTTACACCCGTGCAAACATCTCAAAATTTAAATTTTGGGAATTTCACACCGCGAAATATCTACGTTTACAGTATCATACGGTGAACGGTTTATTCCTTTTACTACGTGATAGCGGTTTACTATTATTTGCCATGAATTTCTTTACGTAGATTTTACGTTGAGGAATGGTCATCTCCATTTTTGGCGAGAGCGCTGAAGTTTGCTCTAGATAAAGAAATTTAAAGCAAAATGCGCACATTTCTTTTATTCTGACCCTCTCTCGCGTTTCAAATGAGAAGAGTCATTTAAAATTTCATTCAGGCGCTTCAAATTATTTTTGCAGGTTATTTCATTCTATATGTGGAAAATGTTACGCAGGTAGGTTAGGGTTGTTTGGCTTTTGTCTAACTTTTAATGAATTTTTATGAATAATTATTACGTTGAGCATGTGTATCCCCAGTCTCTCGAAAGCCATGCAAAGAGCCATTTAAGCCAAAAAATGCTAAAAGGTTCATCAAAATTGCTATTCATATTCTTTTTTCTTACTTTTAATGAATTTTTATGAATAATTATTACGTTGAGCATGTGTATCCCCAGTCTCTCGAAAGCGCATGCAAAGAGCCACTCAAGCCAAAAAATGCTAAAAGGTTCATCAAAATTGCTAGCTGGTTGTTCTTTTTTAATCTACAAAATAAATTTATTTTTTTTAATACGGTTGAAAGATATTTATTTTTCAATCGCTTTATACGTTTTTAACCCTGCCATAGGGTATAATCTTATGAAATAAAAAAATACTTTCATAAATTTGAACTAATTTCTTGTTTTGAAAAAAAATCTTGCATGTACATGTTGCAAAAGTTGCAGAAGTATAACTTTGAATGAAAAATAGCATTACTTCTTCTGTCGCATGAATTTATGCCAAATATTTTTAAATCTTTAAACAAATGTCATCCCCAATCCAAAACCAATCTAGGTTATTTATTGTGTATCTATCTATTAGGAGGAGCAGGAGTTGCTTACCCTTCCGGAGCACCTGAACTCACCCTGGTTTTTGAAAGGTTCCTGTTACTCCAGCTTTAAATTTCAGTGTAGTGTTGTGTGTTCTATGTTTGTCTTTTATTTTATTTTGTTGGCCATGGTCTTGTCTGTCTTCCGACTTAACGATTTTTGTCTGCCCCTCTGGTATCTTCGAATTCCTTTTAGGGTTAGAAGTATAAATTTTCAATGGAAATAAATAAATACTTGAGTCGAATTATTTTATACCAAAATATTTTAAAAATTTGTGCAAATTTCATGCGGCAAAAAATCTGGATTGTCAATTGCCTTTTCATATTTTTAGGTCTGAATTTTTACCACGAATTTTCAAAATTGTTAAAAATTGTATTACAGCAAACAAAAAATAATTTGAATATATATTTTGGATTAATTTCTAGCGTTAATAGAATAACGTAAGCATAAATGGTTAAGACTTATATTACATGTATTATAGCTAAATTTTCGTCCCAACCTCATTTTTCAGTGGCAGCCACAAGCTGTTGCCTTGTTGTGTCCCTCAAACCACCCATTCTTTCGGTAGTAAATGAAAATTGTTGAACTTGTTTTCGTCCTGAATATGCATGGAATATTTGCGACTGGATGTTAAACAACCAACGATCAATCAAATCGGAAGATAATGCCTGATATACCTGTTCAACAGTTTAACATCGACATACTAGAAATCTGTTTGAAAATTAAAAAAAAATTATTCAGTTATGTTTGGTTATCGAAAAACGGGGTCCTTGTTTGTGGTGGTGCAAACTCTGGTTAGATATCATATGTCACAAATGATAATAATATATATATTATTATCATGAAAAAAAATAAAACAATTAAATTAATATTAACAATTATCATATTATAATAAAATTCGAGGAAACAAATATTTTACAGATATTTAAATATCTTGTGTGAATATTATGTATAACTTTTACTTCTTATTTATTGGTTTGCATTTTTGTTACCCATCAAGGTTTATTTCGTGAATTAAAAATGCTTGTTTTGATTGACCTCTGGCACCGAGTAATCTTTTCTTGCTCACTTCTAACACGAGTTCTTGTTCTTGCTCACTTACTTCACACATTTATCCTTTAGTTCCCCTGGCACAAAATGTCGTCCAATACATTGTTCCAAGGTTAACAAAATATCGGTCAATAAGAAACATTTACGATAAGAGCAAACATAAAGCACAAGAATTAAAGACAAAATAAGAAGCAGTATTGTTGTATGGATAACTACATTCGGTTGAAATCAAAAGAGACAGGAGGATAAGTTGCACGATTTTCAATAAGCAATCATTTAGAAAAGCCCATATTGCTATTGAACTCACATTTACAGATCACTAAACGGACCTAATTAATGGTCAAAAATCGACTTCGTTGAGCGAACTTACCGTCACCGCAAAAAACAAAACTGAATCTACTCAAACAAGACCATCAACTTTTATTTTAAGCAGAATATTTGGTTACAACGACAACGACTAGTTTCTGAATGGGTATAAGCACATAAAGTATGAGAAATCAATTGATTTCTTTTTGTTGGCCATAGTCTTGTCTGTCTTCTGATTTGACATTTTCTGTCTGCCCCTTTGGTATCTTTGATTTTTTTCTCAAAAAATGATAAACTTTTTTTAATCCCCATTTGGTATTGCAACTTCTGGAGTAGATTATGTCTTAAACTGTTATGATGCCCGTTTCAACACCCTCTATTTATGTCTGTTTTTGTTTGCAGAACTATTCAATCCGATGGGATTTCCGAACTACCCGATCGTTTGTTTTCTAATAACTCAGACCTTTTGGCGTTATTGTGAGTACTGGTAATTTTCATACACATAAAACCGACATTAAAAATATATGTCATATATATGCCTTTACTTGAGCGCCGACATTCCAATATTCATATAAACTACCAAATACCCAGTGGTTTATTCGATTGTTTATTTTTATTGTCGTATTTTAAGAATGTTTTATTGTTTTTGTTTTAGTATATTTGAGCAAATAGCATTTCCTTTAACACAATGGACCCAGTTTATCATGGTAGGCTGTAACTTCTTAAAAGTATAACTTCGACTGTTATTTGGCGGTTGCCTGTTCATGGACAATCATTCCGCCTATCCTTGATTTTAAATATATTACTTTTTGGACAAACAATTATTTTGCTAAAAAAACTATTTTGTTAAAAGTAAGCAGATATAGATGTACATGTTAAATAATTCCTTGATTTGTCAAACAGTTATTAATTTTATGTCAAATTGTCTTATTTCTTCTATGTTTTACTCCTGGTATGCAAATTTCCTTATTATTCGTGCTAGGCAATGCATCGATTAAAACAGTTCCTATCTACAGAACAGCAATATTTTCCTTTTGGTTGACCAGTCAAGAACACTACCAAAAATGAAAATGTTTCCAAAATTTGCATATACTTATAGAATTGAAAAGGGGTAGAGCCACGGTATTTTGGCCCTCCAAATTAGCCAAAAAAAATTTGTGATCTGAAATATTGAAATCCAGCTTAAAATAACCACAGATATTCAAATTTAAAAAAACGATATTTTTTCCGTTTCTACATTAAAATTTTTACCCTTCCCACGCAAGGGCAGTCTGGAAATTTCAATATATTTTTTTAGTATACAAGTGAAATTTAACTTCTGTCGTTGTATGGGAACATAGCAAACAACATAAAAGATTTTATGAAAACAATTGTTTTTGCGGTCCGTTGTTTGTACAGTGTTCCCTTCCTTGCCGAAAGACCAAATTTTTTAAAATTATATTCTGATCTTTAGCGAATGTAGCATTTTTTAAATAACAATAACTTTAGATTGAAAATATTTTTAAATATTTAGAATATCAAAAAAATATATCAAGATGTTATGTCATGACATTTTAGGCATCATGTAATTTTATTATTTATTTATTTACAAATTCATAACAAATGCTAATTTTTATAAATAGATTGAAGATGTCGGATACAGATGGCGCACAGAAATAGCATATTTATGATATAATATCTATGGTGATGTAAAAAGTATAAAAAGTATACATTTTTAAATAACTAATAGATGAAGTAATGCTATTTGTCATTCATTTGAAGTATTCAGCATCGTTTTCATTTTAAATTGATTATTTCCAGAAACATGTGATTTTCAAATCATGTAAAAATGTATTTTACCCTAAAAGAATTACTTAAATTAATGAATAATAATCGAAAGTTATAATATATGAAACTCTGACTAAAATAAGTGCTTTTTGCTTTTCATTTGAGTTAAATGGTTTTGTTTTTATATGTTTTTATATCTAGTTGATTATTGCTCGAAATATGTCAGTTTTTCATAAAGAAGTATTTTTTGCCCCTAAATGTTGAAAATATGATAGAAAACTATTCTTTATATGAAAAATATGATTGAAAAAATGCCATTTGACATTCATTTAAAGTATTCGACTCTGTTTTCATTTTGAATTGATCATTTCCAGAAATTTGTGATTTTTTATTTATGAATACATTTTTACCCCCCCCCCTAAAAAAATATTCAAAT
>JAULBM010353119.1:0-12078 GCA_032357055.1 Geukensia granosissima | reverse complement strand
CTTTACCTACCAAAGGTATAATTATGAAAAGATTTAAGAGGGGGGCCAAAAATGCCTTTATCCCTACCTGGTCCTTTGTCTTGTCTCTTTGGACTATGGACTTTTGATCTCCCGCATGGCTATTCTACACTGGACTTAAATGGAATGTGTAGTTTTTGAACTTGTTTTACAAATCTTAGACAGTTTTCATAGAAAATCTAAAATTAAAATAAGGAAATTGAAAATGAAAATCAGCACACTATGATTGGCAAATAAAACCTGTTGTCAATAAACGTGAAGAAATGCGCGATTACGCAATGCCATTACATTTCAAGTTTAACGAAAGGAAGAATCATTTCTAAAAAACAAGTCAAATTGGTTTCAGAAAGATATTTTTTTAGTATTGCCAACAGAAACGGATGCTTATTTAATAGATTTTTTTTTCTAATTCATTGTACGAGAATAAGGAGAAATGTTTTACAACATATTCTCGCTCATTTTCGGGCTAAATTAAAGATTTTTAATTACATAGAGTAGAGCCTGCTATGGAAATTCATTGACGCTGGATAATTTGACAGTAATTTCCGTTAATTAAATCTGCATGAAAAATATTAAACAACAACATAAAACATGTAACTGACTCGATACATTCACAAAATCTGTCAGGTTTTTTGTGTAGTTTAACAAGTTGACAAGCATGATATCAATTTTCTTCTATACGGACAACCATTTTTAAAACTTAATGTAAAATCACTTCCCTGTATCATATTATTTTTTAATTTTTTGTATTTGTTGTTTCGTTAGAACAAAAATGTAACGTTGACTGTTTTATAAATTTAGATGTTATGTATGCACTGTAGGACTGTCATTTACATGGTAGTAATTGGAATATTCTTAATAAAGTGTAGGGTCAAGCAGTGTGATTTGAAATATTAATGACAGGTCAGGTAGCTTACTCATTTTTGCGGCATTTTTTCTCCCTAGTGATGCACTTAGTATAATGCTTAGATATAAATAACGTACGTACGTAATTTAAAATCAAGACAGGGTTTGTTTCTATCTTCGTAAACTTCTGTTCACGGAGTGATCTCCAGGGCTCGACCAATAGATGGCGAAGCGCTACCCCCAAGTGGCGGATTGAAGAAGCCTCTCGTTAGGGATGCAAGGTCATAAAACGGAAAGCCTGGCCTTGACCATACTTGGTGAAGTGTTCGGGGGATCTCACACTCCAAGAGCGTATAAGATTCCTTTGTTGATTTCGAAAAGAAACGGTTAATGCCGCTGCAAATGGCTCAATTTGTCGTCCCTACCCATAACACCCTTTCCAATGGCAGTCAAAAGAATTTGTTTCCCTCCCCACCCCTTCCCCACATTCGGTAATTTTGAAACAGTTCTTTTGATATAAAATTCATATTATATGGTATTATAAATCTAATTTGAGCATCTGAAATATCATTTACAGGATGGTACCCTTTATTGCTCCACAGTCCCCTATGAAATTATGAAAAGTTTTCTTCTCACATCAAATCAAAATATCTTACATTTATTACATTCACTGAAACTTCAACTGCGCAATGGACTCCAACAATACACTCTGACTGATTATTAATGAAAATATTTCCCAAAAAATCAATTCAAGTAATGTGCCGATATGAAAAAATACACCGTTTGGGGGTACTTGTTTAGAGCCCTGGACCAAATATATTTCAAAAGTTAATGCTTGATTATTAACAATTTGCAACATTTAACAAAATTTTAGAAACAATAATTTGAGATTTCAAATTATTTAAAAAGAGTTTAAATCAGAACTGGGGCCTTATGGGAAATATGAGGCCATAATCAAGCTCATCTATACACACTATACATTCTTTTAAGATTTGAACTGTCCACTTAAAATAACGGTAATTTAGCCAAGGGCTCTTTCGGGATACCTTCAAAAATGAAAATGAATAATAAAGCCTTTAAAAGTGAACTTAACTCTAATATTGCGTTCAAATATGCTTCTCTAATTCCAATTTCGTATGCCTTTCAGGTGGCTTCACCTACTAGGATAACCATCCCAGGAACACGCAGGGACCATGATTAACACAGGACATAGTTTTTAGAAATTGCTAACTAACATAAGTCCTTGAAAGTGAAGTACTAGCAATGACCCTAAAGTAACACACAAAAGTATATGATTTGAAGGAAGAACAGTTAAGAAAATCTCAGATTTAGTTCCAAACGGATGTCAAAGAAATATTAGGAAATATCAAAGGGATGCCAGAACATGCACGGATACGTTAAACTTATTTCAACCAAATACCAAGCGGATGTTAAACGTATATCAAACTGAGGTGAAATGGAAGAAAATTAAGGGTGAGCTCTGTTTGTCTATTGTGTATTAAAAACTATGACTTTTTAAAATTTCTATTTATACTTTTTTCTAATATTTAAAATGTAATAAGTTTTTTAGGTTTAATATACTATTTTGTACACTAATGTTATTTTTGGTAATGTTCCAACATTTGCATAGATTTGGAAGATATAAAACTCTATGCTAAAACATCTAGATCTAATAATTACATATATTTCTTTTTAATTGTTTATCTAACTTATCTCAAAATAGTAATTTCATTTGGTTAGGTTTAAGATGTTATTGCTAAGACATTTTGTGAACTTTTTGTTTGGGATAGGTGTAATCTTACATTGAAACAGCGTGTTTATGCTTGGAATCCACGGACTTCTTTACAAAACAGGAGTGAACGGTTAACGACAATTGCCTAAGATTTTAAGTTAAATCACATTTGTATCTTAATTATACACCAAAATGTACTAAACAGTACAAAATGAAAAATTAATGGAAAGACCGCTACAAAACATCTTGAAAAATAACCGTGATATGACTTGTTGACATTAATTATCCGAAAACATATATAAAAACAGATCCACGAAATTAAGTTACTTTGCTTTAGTAGGTTTACATGTTTTTGGCCTATGTTTGCCACGGATTCATAGTTAAAGTGCAGGAAACGGGTCAAATTTTCTGCACAATTGGTAATGGATCACTAAAAACTTACTAAACACGAAAAGTTCTGATTGATTGGTTGGATGTTGCTTAACGACCAGGGGCAAGTATTTCGTGCATATTCAGAACGAGAGCACATTAATGAATGATGATTGGAACCCTGCTTTTTAAGACCGACATGTTGAGCCGGATTTTCAACATGCTAGCTAACGAAAGCAGCAGTCCGCAGGAAGACACGCCACTTTACCCAGGCACATTATTCTGATTCGGGGCCGACCAGTTTTTTTTTCTTTTTCTCCTTAATGCTGCGAAGCAAATACTAATTTTAAAGTCTTTGGTTTGACCCGGCGAGGATTGAACACACGACCTTCCGCACTCGAGGTCAGCACTCTAACCATTACACCACCGAGTCGGTCAGAAAATTCTGTTATATGCAATTATACGCAGTGGAATTTAGGCAATTTAATAAACAATCTGTTTGATAAAGGAAAGAAATAAAAGGCACTATTTTAGGAACTTGTTTGGTGCCGTTCGGAAATCTAGAGAATTACATGCAACAGCTAGCGAGAAATTAAAAAGTGCAAAATCCAGAAAAAGATGTGGATTTGTCTTCATGGCAAATATTCTATATTATTTCATTTAAATGTGTTAATCGAACAAACTGTTTTCACATTGATTTCTTTTTATATTATCATGTTCAAGCAACTAAAAACATGCTACGTTTCTTTGCTATTAAATCGTATTGGGTAGGAAAACATTTATAGCTCAACAGGAGGAGGTGAGAGAAAAGCAAAGGAGACAAGTAGATAGCCACAGACATGGCAATTTCAAGAACATGAACTATGAACATTGGGGACCAATTCAAAAATAAAAAAAAAACGTTTTTGCATCAGTTACTTTACTTTACTTTATATTATGCTTAATGTATAGTATTAAAAGGAATTCGAAGATACCAAAGGGGCAGATAGAAATCGTTTAGTCGGAAGACAGACAAGACCATGGCCAACAAAATGAAACAAAAAAGACAAAGATAGAACACACAACACTACACTGAAAACTAAAGCTGGATGAACATGAACCCTACAAAACCAGTGTGATTTCATGTGCTCCGGAAGGTTAAGCAACTAATGCTCCACAAGTGGCACCTGTCGCATACTCTTGTTTTACTTGGATATGTAGACTTCGAAAGAGACATGTTAAAGAGGGTGGCAAATAATGCATCCTTACACAACAATATTTAAAAAAGTGTTCCTTTTTTATATACGGTGAAATAGTTATTCTACATGATACATTATTTTAAAAGTTGGTGAAAAATCATTGATAATATAGGTCACGGTATCGGAAAATAGAAATGGACCCCCTCCCTCACACGAAATCTGTCAGCTATTGCCCATACTGATTATACATCACCTTTATTGGGGAAAGAGTCATGATATTATTTATAGATTTAAATATACCTAGTCTTCAGTCAGGACAGTATTACATAAATTCTGAACACACCAATATTGACAACGATTCTGTGAAAATTTGGTTCATTTCTGTTCAACCGTTTACGAGAATAGGGAGATAAAAAAATCCTGCCCCACATATTTAGCAAGATGCTAGTCGAAATTGCCAAAAAATATACAGCATTACATTCCAGAAAAATAAATAAACTAAAGATTGCATTACTACATGCAGATCTAGAAATCCCTTTCTTCACCAACTTTAAACTATTGATTTATGGAAAACAGAGGTGCATCACTATAAGTCAAAATAAAAATCTGTTCCTGTTTGTTCTTCGGTTAAAACGACGCCGATAAACAGATTCTGTATCCTGGACTATGTGGAGAAACACTCATCAGACAATAAAGTCTGTGCGAAGATATCCATTGTCATTTGTAAAATGGATTTCGTGACGGTCAACCAAATCATGATGGCCGTCGAAAAACTATCGGAGTGGTGACTCTAATCTTTCCCTGTTAACATATTTCTAATTTCGTTCATATCCTAGTTCATATTTTAAATATTAAGAAGCATAAAATATGGAGGCTGTTAGATTTAACTGGGTGTTTTACACCGTAACGTGTTATTTTTCCTATTTTCATTATTTAAAATTTACGTAATGACGCGATAAAATACATGAAGTCATACAGCAAGTTATTGTCGGAAATATAAATATTTCATCATTCAGAAACATGTACTTTGTCAAAAAAATCTTTTTTTAATATAATAGCAAAAGTTGCAGTACTTTACTTTTCAAAAGTTCATCAAAACTCTATTTTTTGCTGTCATCTGTTTTACTGTAGCATCATTTGTATATAATTTGCAGGTGAGACAAAAAAGTTCCCAAATCAAAGGATTTTAAATAATTTTTGTTATTGAAATGTTTTGGTATCAAACAGATGAAATAAACAACATACGCTTTAAAAATTAAAATAATTCTTAAATTGAATAAATAATATACAAATAATGCATGGGAAAAGACGTACATAGTCCATGGACTTAATCGTCGGAGAAAGTTTTTTTCAATATAGGCCAGGGTGTAAAATAGTATTTAAAGTGTGTCAGACACAAAGTACACATCAAAATTATTTAAGTTTCGCTTGCCAAAACAGACAGTTAGATAAAACAAAAATTAAAATACAATTCTACCATATCTTACCTCATCATATCTATTCTATTTTATAATGGTTATTTTCTCGTCTACCGACTGATTGACTTAAAATATTTGTGTCATAAATATGTCCTTGTTAATAAATGACTGCGATCTTAGTGATACGGGTGAATAAACATGATATAGTATTTAAACAATGTTATAATTCCTTTAAACATAAATTACGCTTCGTCTTCTTTCTTTCTTGTTAAACAATTTAAATGTTTTTATTCATTGAATTTGTATTACATTTTGATTACACGGTATATCTTATGTTTTCTTATATGTTTATTTTTGATAATATTCTGGTCAGATCAGCATTATCTTTCACATACAAGATCTTTGGAGTGCAGTTTCTCTGATATCATTTCATTTTCAAACTACTTATCTAACTTTTTGACGATATAAGCAAAAAGAACTAGCAAATCGGCTTGGAGTATTGTTTCTTGTCGATTATCCATCTTGAAACGAGAGACAGAGTAACAATAAAGAAGGACTACATAGTACTCTCTTTGATTCAACTTGATCAGATGGAAATTAATTTTACAATCTGGCAACCAAAATACACTGTGAAGAAATGGCATTTTAAAAAAGTTATAAGTCATAATATGTAAAGGTTGATTGATTGATTGAATGTTGCTAAACGTCCAGAGCAAATATAAGGAATTCGAAGACACCAAAGGGTCAGACAGAAATTGTTAAGTCGGAAGACAGACAAGACCATGGCCAACAAAATGAAACGAATGACAAACATAGAAAATACAACACTACACTGAAAACTAAAGCTGGAGCAACACGAACACAACAAAAACCAGTGTGAGTTCGGGTGCTGCGGAATGGTAAGAAACTCCTGCTCCACTAGTGGCATCATTCGTGTTATTCAGTAGTCAAAGCCTGTGTATAGTCACAATCGATGTTGGTCACAACCGGTATAGGAACGGATTTGTATTCATGACAGTCAGAAGATATCCATTGTAATCTGTGAAATGGATATTTCGTACCGGTCAACCACAGTCATTTCGGATACTTAAACATCTACTATAGAGTGATAGATACTATGAAATTGTTAAAGAACTGAGAATTGTTAGAGTGATAGATACTATGAAATTCTTAAAGAACTGAGAATTGTAAGATTTATGACTGTTTATCGTGCAAGGCCGTTTTCCTAAACGGAAAAACAATTCATACAGGTTTGGAATAATTTAATTTCACAATTTCTATGTTTGTTTAATGACGCTTTTCAATCATGTACTTTTCTGTGTTTACGTTCTAGGAGGTCACAGCTGGTATCCCTTGGCGAATTTGACGTTTTGTTTTCCACATGACCTGTTCAAATTGTATTAACCTCCACCTGCAATCATTCAATTAAGTCCAATTAAAATTCTCTAATGATATATCAGTAGTGTCATGAGATAGCCGTCACTTACATTTTAAATACAGAAATTTTCTGACACATGTCATGTCAACTAAATCACAGTTACAGATAACATTGTCTAAAATTTTCTAATAAACACATGGCCAGGTTTAAATCATTTTAACATTTTTTTCATTCGTTACGTTATTAATTTGGTTCCTAGAACGACAATATTGATGATTTTGAAGAAACCGCCAAAAGTTAGTTGATTGATTAATTGGTTGCTGCTAAACGTCCAGCGGGCAAAATGCAACCATATTCAAAACAGGAACAAGCTAGTAGGAAACAATAAATCAATAAGTAGACAGTAAACAGGGGACCGGTTAGGGACGTGCATTTAGACTTACACTGGAAAAAATAAGGGTTAGGTTGGGTCGGAAATGGCCCGCTACTGACCGCTCAAAATCAGCTGGTAAAATGGGTCCTCAACGTGCTTAGAACTTTGCATTTTTTTAACGTGAGGGTTTCTCCCTCCGGGTTTCGAATATATACTTCCCCAACAACCCCGTTTATAAGACTCGTATCTCCAGGACCAATACCAAAAGGAGGGGATATCGAGTATTCATACAACCAACTGGAACCAACGGACGCCCCTTTTGCCATGTGACCTATTTCTATATCCCGGTTAATTGCATAGAAAGTTTTCAAAGTTAGCACTAGACACATTAAACACTAGTAGTCAATTCAATGATATCAATAATCTTTTTCTAATTTTTATCAGATGTTATTCAATGTCTATAAGACTGGTGATGTTGTCAGCCTGCAGCCATTCAGCATTATAGTAGCATACTGTCCTTATTCGTCCCAGCTGTACTTAGTCTCATCAAATGAATTGAATTTCAATGAAAGCAAAAAGCTTGATCTTTCTGCGTTCTGCCGGATTCCGAAAATAAAAACAAGTGTTACATTGCAAGATAATAAAATGCTTCAAAAATTGTTCTCCAAATTACTGACAGCTTGGCACCTGAAAACATTTTTAGTGATTGACATTACCCTGGAGGCAAAAATCAAAAGTGAATTCTGAAAAAAAATTTGGAACAATACATCAAATAAAAATTCTCTTCTTGTTACAGCATTCAAACTTAATAAATTTGACCTTATTGTCCTTTCAACTGTATTTTCCTATTTTCAACTTAAGGATATATAAAAATGAAAAAATGTATTTCATCTTAGTTTTACAACAAAAATACCAATCACAAGCACAAATATTTGGTTTTAGCTAAAGTACAAATCAATTCCACACTTAGGTGATTCTTAGAAAAGAGTATTCTGAAAATGACAGATGTAAGATGGTTGAGTATTTAATAATGTTTAAGTTTGTTGGATGGTTATCGGCATTCCAATAGATACAAATATCCTCCATTTCTTGTCGATAAATTCATTTATTTCTACAAACCAGATGTCATACGAGTATTTCAAGAAAAAAAAAAACGCAAGAAGAAATATAATATTATTTTTCCATTATGAATGACCTAATTGACCGATACAATTTTTCCACTTTGCAAATGATCAAATCACTCTTTTTATCAATTTAGTGCATAAATAACCCTGTTTAAGTTAAATCCAAATGTGATAAGGAAATTAGTTTTATTTTAAGTTAAGTTCTTTAAGATAAATTTATTTTTGCAAATTGTTGATACTTTAATTTGGAGTATTTAAAGCATATCTAAAGGCATTATTTAACTTTTCCACTAAATCCTGTTTTGAAGGGTCTTTGAGGTTTTATAAAAGGTCGTAACTTGAGATTCGTCATCGTGTGGAAGGTCAAAGGACTTATTCTCACACCTGACCATCGCAACGAAATACTTCAGTGGGAAAGCCACCTTTTCACAGACAAGGCGAAAGATTTAAAGGTAACTGCATGCATAATTTAAAGAGACACATTAAGCATTAGAAATAAGGGCAGCTCTTATATTCCAGAATCTTGGAACAGGTAGAGAAAATGCTGTCAATGGTCACTCCAGTACATCGATCAAGTTCTTCGACCATACGTTGTTCCACATTTGCATGCCATCAAAACAATACTTTCCAGCATGAATTTACACGGAATTATATTCCAAGAGTTACAAAGTATACCATGATCCGCTTCTAATTCGGACTAAACCACATTGCACATTTGTGGGACTTAACTCAAAGAAACTGATAATGTACTCCAAGACCAACAACTACTTTGGATCTTCAGGCTAACTTTACTGCAGATGTTGGATAGCATCATATGATCTTCGTCAAGTGTCTGATTTATTCCATGTACCGGATATGCCGGTGAGTAATCAAGGCTGATGGCGGATACACACTCTGATGAATGGTGACATGTATTGATTGCTCCTGTAAAATTGTTGTGAAAAAATGTTATCAATAACAGTTAATAAACTGAAGTTATGTAAATATGTGCAATAACTTTGTTTTGTATTAGTTCATTCAATACCAATATGGCATTCATTCTGGTTACTTTTTGCCTCTAATTAATGTTTAGTTTCTTTTGTATTTTGTATAGTTAGGGTGGGATTAAACATTCTCAACTAGCGTTTAACGGAAAAGAACTGGTTCCACGTTGGCTACGCTTTCTGCACGTTAAAGAATCCTTTTTTAACAACTCGTTTCAAGGGACCGTTTTTGTTCCATATCGAACTAAATAGACTTAGTGGTTGTCTTTGATTAATTAATCATTTATTGTTATTATTCACAATTGTTTCAATATATTTAGTCCATACTCGTGTTTTTGAATATTTTCACATTTTTTATTTTAGGGCCTTTTACAGCTTCCGCTATGGTGTGGAGTCTGGTTCATTGTTGAAGGCCGTAATGGGTACCTTAAGAGTTTATATTCTACTGTCATTTTGTAGATGACTGTGTCATCGACACTCATGCCTCATCGCTTATTTTATATCAAATAGACATTTTTCCTGTTGTTTATACAAGTGGCCCCCTTTTATGATAAATTGGTCTGTAAGTTGTATTTTCGTCCCGAATATGGTCGAGATTATTGCATTTCACGTTAAACTATTATCAATCAATCGATAAACTGAAAGTGACTACATGCAGTTTTTACCACAAAAAATACGACGAGAGCCTCTAGCATAGCGAGAGTTTTGAACATTTCAATAGCTTACCAATCATTTAATTTAAGGTTCAAGATGGTCAATTTTTCGTTGCGAGTGTGTAGTCTTTTCTGTGCTTTTGATTATCTTGTGTTTATTTTGCCCATGGTCTTGTTAGTCGTATGAATTTTTTATGATCTTTGTTTTCCCTTCTTTAATCTTTGAATTTCCTTGTTAATAAAGAATGACAGGAAAGCCATTCCTTCACTCATTTTGCAAAAGCTAAATTCTACTTCAATGTGATAAGAAATGAGAGATCAAGACAAAACAAATCGTGTGGCATGAAAACATGACAAAAAAAGCAATACTGGACACTAATGACGGGCTTAAAAATAGGATTAATAGGATTCGACTGAAATCAGGTGTTATTTTAGATGATTGCTCTAGGTAAACGACAAAATTAAACACAGTTTGATGGAGATCATATTGATCATTTAATACAATATCAATTTTTTAATGCCTCATGAAGAGATGATATACCGTGAACGCACTTAGTTGTTGGTCTGTAATGATTGCAAAATGTACTTATGCATCTTGACTTGAAAATAAATATCAGGTGCAATACACAAAAGTAATTGAAAACGATAAAGAATGATTAAAAGGTGCTACTTCACATACATCAAAATTGCATTAGTAACATTTTAAAAATGTAACCGTTCACCTTTACCTGATAAGATTCTTTTTAAGTACTAATTAAGTTAGATTAGTAAGATTTATGTTGATACGACAAGCTTTTAAATTTCTACGCGGAAGTATTGCGAAAAAGTATATCTCAATATGATATTTCTACAAACGACAAGAAAACGTCTTGTGCATAACATAGCTTTGGGGTATGACCAGGTCAGAAATGTCAGAATAAATTCCAAGAGTTAGAAACCATATCCGTCTTCCGATTTCCTTGTTTATGTTCACACCAAATCATGACAACATGAGATTACTCTTATGCTGTCGATTTTTTAGACTGACAATTGACTATATGAATAAAGCAGAAAAGGCAACTTTTTTGTAAAATTGATGAGGAAGGCAAAAACCTAAAAGATGGATTTATAGTTTTTTATATCTTTTCTTCTAGAAAAAAGAAGCCATAAAACAAGCAACTAGTTTTTTAGGGGAATTCTTGAATTTTTCATTTAACTCGTTGTTTCTAAATAATATAATTTTAATACTAAACGAATCCAAAACAGTTTGATATTAATCTCAACAAATTTGGTGTGACAGTTGAAGTGCCGAATGGGTTCATACAGAAATCGCTACTATGCAATTAAACGTTTTTAAATCTTCAATCATTTTTCATCTTATTGTAAACGTGAATATAAACGGTCGTGGCCAAGGATGGGTTGGCCGCAGTGAATTTTTGTAACTGAATTATGGCCAAACAATTGCACAGTACCCGTCCGGCAGGCTTATGTATCATATTGTCAGCGCAGCCCATCTCAAAAAACCTGACAGGTTGTTTTAATATTAAGTAGGGTTGTTTCTTATGATGTGTAGATATGTATACTTTCCAGCCATATGAATCTGAATCTGAATATATTTACATCTAATTGATTGACAAAATATTTTGCAGCCTTTTTGGTAGATATGAGTATGTGAGAGAGTTCATCTATCTCTATTCGAAATGAAGAAGTTGTAAATCATCACGATCTTGTATTTAATTGTTGTATCTTTTTCCCTGAAAATAATCAAGAAAATAATCCAGATGTAAAAGTTCGCTTATAGTGCAAACAGGAAACAGAATTATAAGAATTTTCAAATGTCATATCTCATTAAATTCCTCATTCAAAAGCAACTACAAATCAAAATTCATGAAGCCTGGGTTCAAAATGGCAGCACAAATGGGATGATAAAAATCTCAAATAATGTCATATGACTAAAATGTGTCAAGAAATACCAAGGGGATATTCGAGGAAAAGGGAAAATGTAAAAGTACTGACAAACTCCGGAG
>JAULBM010353108.1:0-12079 GCA_032357055.1 Geukensia granosissima | reverse complement strand
AATTTTTAGTTACATTCATAGACCAAATAAAATATACAGTTATGACGTAATGACCGATAAGCCAAATGTGAAGATAAAATTCATTACAGATTTGGACTGAGAAAGGTAAACTGTATCTTTAAAACACACATTCCAGTACATGAAATTAAACAAGAGCATACAACTTAAGCATCGGAGAAGCATGGATGACGGAAAAAATTCGGGCAATATCAGGATCTTTTAAAATGGACATTTCACTCATGGATGTTCTGTGTTTATATCAATAAACACAGAACATCCATGAGTGAAATGTCCATGGTATCTGTAAAAAAAGTGGCAATAGAGCATTAAGCCACTTTAAAAAATTATCAAACATTTTTTTTGTTTTTGTGCACTATTTGCTCGCTATAAAATCTATTAGTAGTTTGAATTTGTAATTCTGGTTCATGTGTCATTAAACAGGATTTAAAAAATATTGCAATGAAATGACCGTCTAGGTTGTATTTGAAATGAGAATTTTAACTTTTTATGCGACAAGTTACGTAAAGGAATAAAGAAACAGGATGGTTCTTGAAAAAGGGTAGAATTTAATCTACGACGGACTTTTGGTTCAAAATATTGTACGAATGTTCTGTAGATGATTTCCAACAAAGTAAAATTTTGGTCAAGTTCGGTTATTCAACATGCCCGCTAGGTGTCACACAGGAATTCGATCAAAAGTCTTTTTGTCAGAAACCGTGTTGATAATTTAATTTTATGCATTATAGAGCCCTCTACCAAATAGAGTCAGTCATGAGCAGACTTAGTTAACAATAGGTCATATGAAAATTTTAAGTAAAGGCTCTTTTTGTAAAAACCGCTTCATAATTGTGATACATGTAATGTTCTTTGAATGGTACACTTCTAAAAGTGTAGTGTTTGTGTAGATCTGAATTTCTCATGACCATCACAACATAGGGCCCGATGAAATTTTTTTAGCAATGGTCTTGTTAGAAACTGCTGCTAGCTCAATCAGATGTACTTAATGTAACAATGTATATCTTCAATATGAAATGAAAATATATTGGGTAAATGTCAGAGACTCTACTAGTACTCCAACCATGAGAAAAACAAAAGAAATTTACAAATCCAGAGGTCACCACAAGGTCTTGGGATTAAAATAGCGTAGGGGTTTCCCAATCCTCCCCAACGAGTGGTTAAAAGAAAAAAATGAAAGAAAACAAAAGCTATACTAACGAATTATAAAATCAAACAGAAAGTCACCCTCTCCGATAAGAGAGTACCTTAACGTATCATTGCTGCAAATGTTTACCAATAAAATGTAGGTTGCGATCATTAAAGTCAGAAACTTTGGTGCAAACCGAAATAGTTGTGAAATGTATCCCTGATACAAAGGAGCCAACGGCACATCCCAACCAAAAACTGGAAAGTTGACTATAGGAAAAAATCCTCCCTGTTATCATAAATTTTTGTGCATAAACAACCATGTTCATTTTTTTTAATAGAAATCTATGATGAGAGAACGATTTTTATTGATATTAGATTCAGAGACTGGATTATTTAAAGCTAAAACATCATACAAATAGCTAAAATGTTTATTAATTGTCCATTTAAAAATGTGAATTTAATTTTAAAACTGTCGATAAACTTAATCGTTGTTGTCAAGAAGAAAATTGACGTTTTGAAAATTTAAATACATCCCGACCAACCTATGGCGCCCTTTAGTAGGAGTTCTACCCTTGGCGAAAAAAACCAAGTAAATTATTGTTTTACCCTGTGTATTCTCGGTGAGATCGAGTATCTATTCATTACACCCAACCAACGAACGCCACTTTTACAAGGGTTTTCCCCTGCAGACGGAGAAACCGAACGGCCTTTGATTGACTTTAAAGAGACATCGCATTTTTGTTTTGATTCTTTGACTTTCTTGTACAATTCAGTAATTTTCTTTGTCAAGACAAATAAAATCATATACGATAGAAATTGCTGTTTATGAACAAAACTTGTTTGTTTGATATTGATGAGAGCTGTCAGATGTGTAATCTCTTATTTCAGCATTTATTATCCTTTTTGGTTGGATATTTAAAAGAAAGAAATGGAATAAATGCCAGAAAGAAACAATCAACATCTTTTCTGGATTGTGTACTATATAATTTCTCTTTAAGATGTTGCCTTTAGTTCACTGGATTTCCATTGGGCACAAAACCAATTCTTTAATATAGTGCCTTGCATTGCTTTCCTTTATCAAACAGATTGTAGACACAATGGAAAAACAACGAATGAAAACGCTTTCATTACACTGCGTACTGTTTTCGCATACCGCTTCATTGAAACTTTCCAATTCACTTTCCTAATACTCCTCTAGCAAATAAAATAATTTCTTTTTAAATGACAGCTACTATCCGATATTATATTTAATAAATGGAATAAAACAAAGAAAGCTTTTAAATATACCACTACAATACCCAAATATGTTCTATTTCAGTAAACACCACAACCTTTTTTATTTTTAGATCAAATTGTAAACTAATATACATACCCAGGTGAAAATGGCATATATAACAGAAAGCTTTTAGGTAAGTTTCATGATTGTATCTGATTTTCTTTAATTCATAATTCCTCGATTTCAAGTTTTCAAATTTTCAAAACGACCTTTGCTTATTTCAAGTACACTACGTTTGACTTACAAGATGATCAACACGAATTGTTTATGAAAATAAAATTACTCTTATACCATTTTTGAATGTCACTGATAGTCATAATGTTGAAATAAAAAAAAAGAAATCTGTTTGGCAGTGTAACAGACAGGTGTTTTTATTGAGCAAATTATATTTTTTCAGTTTCTACTCAAAGACACAAGGTAGCACCGTTATTCTGATGCCTTCGATATGGTCCTCACTAACTTTTTGACAGACGAGACAGACATAGACAATTAAAACAACATTTTCTTCGATACTGAAAATGCACATCATGTCGTAAAATGTACAGTCAGTCTCAACTGCAAAAAGGATCACATATTATCACAAGAAAATGATTTTCTCAGACAGAGAATATTATGAACGGTTAAAACTGCTGTTGGAGAAGGTAGTGCTGGTATTTTGTAAGAGACTTTTCAACAATTATCTACAATCACAGTATCTACAGCTATTTACTTTCTTAGACAGAAACAAACATCGGATCATGCATTGTTTCCGCCATGATACGTATTGTTGTTTCCAAAATAAATACAAATGCGTTCTGAACGAAACCCAGACACTAAGTGAGCATTTATGGAGGAAAGTATATATGGAGGTCAAGGTAAAAAAATGTATTAAAGATGGTTGTATTTGTCATGTTCTTACAAAAAGCCGACGGATGCCAAAATTAGATGTTGACATTTTAACTTTTCTGATTCGTGAATTCAACATTGTGGAATATAAAAAATTTCCAGCTGTTCACGAATTAAGGAAATTTCATGAATATTTTCACAACCTGGAAACTACAAGGGTACCTAGGGACGAATATCAAGCATACTGGAATAGGGTCACGGACAGTTTGATTACACTAGGATTGGAATCAACAGAAATAGAAGATATAAAAAGGGTCATTCCGTCACCAATTCCAGTTAAAGTGGTGGGTATTAATGCATGTACCAAAAATATGAAATACGAATAAAGCAAAAGAAACAAATGAGACATAATGTTGAAAAGATGTTAGAAATAAAGGCAAACTTAAATTCGAAAATACAACTAGATGTAATAATACATCTTGCAAGTAACGGTCGATGTTCTCTTTCAGAACGTAGTGCGTTAGGCCACTTGTGTGCAAGATGATAATGATAGTTGATGAATTCGAAAATACGGATAACTAAACAATGGTATTAATTTTGCTGATCAGTTTTGTTGAAACAGATGTTAGAAAAGTTGCATATACTTTCGTTTTTGCAGTTCTGCATGTTGCTAAAATTGATTTTTATTCTATTTTCAGAAATGTAGCTTTGGTTTTTGTCGAGTGCTTTTGATGGTGTTCATAGTATCCTACTAAGTTTTGTGTTAAAATTATGCACTTATGACGAGTAATCGCGCCAAACCATCGTACCTTGTTGACCTATCGTATCTTGTCCATTGTTTATGTTATTGTTGCAAAATGAAAAAAGGCAAATTTACACTATTCTATGAAACATATCTAAAAGATTATTATATAGTATATTGACAGCTTTGGTATGACGAGTTTCTGTATTTATATAAGAACGTTGTGTTAAGCAATATTAGCTGAGGTTTAAGAAATAGTGCGCGGCCCGAAGGGGAGTGCATTATTTCTTCAACCGAGGCACTAATTCCCTTAGTCAATGCTCAACACAATGTTAGTATTATTATTATACAGACCGTCAATATAATGTACGACAGCTTAGAGTACCAAAATGAACTTCAGTAGTCATTTATTTATCTAGAAATCCTCATATAGACCACTGACTCTGTTTTGCAGATTGCATAGTATTGTTTTTGTCTTCAATATCATTATACTTTTTGGCCAGCTAAGACATGCGAACGTGTGCATCAGTGCTAACTAATTTTTTTCAATATTTGTTACATATAATAAGCGGAACTAATGTATTATCATTCAAACATTGATGATAAAGCAGTACGAATGCACATATATGCATGATTCTGCAGGCGGTAGTTACTAATCGTTTGTCTGCTTGGCGCAACGCTAGAATAACGTTTATAACGTTTGTATTAAACGCATTGTTGATCGAGACCTACGCCCCGCACATTTAGGCCAAGCCCGAATAATTCCGTCGTTATATTACACTCTCAATCGATCGCTCCATTAACAGGAGAGAATCGGATACGGAGAGGGCCTGAATTATTCGGGTTACCCGCATTCTGTCGTGTTTACGTTGCGTTAATTGACAACCACAGCGAATAAAACACACAACAGCCTGCATACTATGAAGGCATAGTGCGATCAACGCTATATAATGCATACGAAATCTATGCGAGAATAAACTATACATGTACATTCTTACAGGAAGTATAATAATATATGTTATAGTACTGACTATTAATTAGGCAAATCCCCTTAGTAGAATGTTTCAAGAAAAGAATTATTTCCTTAACATCATAAAGGTACTTTTTGTACTTGCTATTCCAGTTGGTGGTGCTGTTGCTCTGGCTATTGTGTTCTCATGGTAAGATGTCTTGCTATACTTAACTGAACAAGCTTTGACGTTCGTCAAACATTTATATGTGACTGTATTAAAAACGGAAGTGGGCTATTTATAATGTTGAGGTCCTATTACGACGAATATAGAAATACAAAGACGAGTCGTCAAAATAGCAAAGAAAAATTTACGACCATTGTAATCAGTTTTGTCTCAAAAGTCATTAAAATTCTATTATTCTGAAATATACATTAAAGGTAAAAACGGCAAACGAATTTTACTTTTATTTATGAAAACATTTTTCAAAATATGAATACAAAGTATTCATAAAAGATCTTTTAGATCTTCTAAAACTTGGATTTATCAGTAAACAGATAAATGAACTATGTTATTTAATTCTAGATAGAGGAAAAATACAGAGACACAGGAAGTGACAGAAATAGCATTCAAGCATTATCCAATGTTGATTTCTATGAAATTATAGAGTACGACACGGGACATGGCCAAGGTGCATTAAATAAATGTTTAATATTTAAACAATAAAGAACTATATATTTAAGTATTCCATGTTCAAAATGTAATAAATGACAAGTTTATTTTCCAATGCGTGACGTTAACAGATGGGAATAAGTAAGATTAACAAGTATACATGCCGTACAATCATCAACACCAACCACATTTAAGACACATACAAACATATATCAGCAACAGAGAGTCGGTATAGTCATACCTATTTGGGTATCAAACTTCTTAAATAGCCTGTATAAAAGCTAGTCTTTAATGGTACAGATATCAATGAACTAATCGCATCCTTACACAAATATTAATACACCCATCTTGTCTTATGTCACGTTTTTGGCAGTATTTGATCAGTAAGACATACTGTGTTTGATGACATCTCGTGCTGGGAGGCTTGATGTTTTATCATCAGGAATCTCAACCTGAGATTGCTTGCAGTAACTGCGAGCATTCATTAGATATGTATCTTCTTTTGCATGTATTTTTGTTTAGCATATGTATTGTAATTTACTTACTCTCTAGTCGGATTGGGTGACTTACTGTTTGTTGCTTATAGCTTGTCGGTTACTGTTTTCGTTTTCTTTGATTTTTTTCCTTTGACCACTCCTTGAGGGAGGATAGGGTACCCTCTAAAATAGTTTAACCCCACCACATGTCTCATATGCCTGTCCGAAGTCAGAAAAGGTGGTAATATGTTTATCTTTGTGTTTAATGTTTTGTTACATGTACATTTTTGTTCACATTAAGGTAAGATTAGTATTATTTTAGGCAAAGACGATTTTGTATTTTGGAAGGAAAATGTATCAAACATGTCTTGTTGAAATCTAGATTTGTAATTTCCCCTTTTTTCTCGTGTTTGGAGTGCAGACTTTCTGACTCTTACCCCATATCTTCATTTTCCTAGGGCACCAAAAACCATATCCAAATGAAAATTCAACAAACACGACATCTTCCGAAGGTAAGGGTTTTTCGTTTCATTACGATTCCCACTAACCTTAACATATTTAATTTCATATTTATCGGTCTTAAGTAGCAATATATCTAGCGCCAATCGTAATCGACCTTAAAATGATATCTGTTCTTTTCAGCCAATCAAAACATGCGTATTCAAATAGATTGATCAAAAGGGAATTATATATATATGTTCGTGTCAAAAATATCTACACGGATGGTTTCAGAACTATGCTGCAAAGCTGAAATGGCCTTGACATCTAAAACAGGACTGGGCATCGGAGCGATCTCCAGGGCTGGACCAACAGAGCTTACCCAGCGCGAACCCCAGGTGGCGGATAGGGGAGGCCCTCTGGTTGAAATTGGGGGCTACCAGGTTATGATTCGGAAAGCCTTGCCGTTGACCATAGTGGGTGACGTGTTTGGAGAGTGCCAAGCTTCTTGCACGTAAAAGACCCCTTTTATAGTTTTCGAAAAAGAGCAGGTTTATGCCGTTACAAAAGGCAAAATTTTTCGTCCCTACACATCACTCCCTTTTTACAGTGGCAGTCAAAAACCGTTGCCCTATTTTGTCCCATTCCACCCCCTTTTCTATATTGATGATTGTTGAACTTGTTCTCGTCCTGAATATATATGAAATATTTGCCACTAGACTTAAGCAACCAATCAATCAATCAATCAATCAATCAAAAACAGGAAATGTCAAGATTGTATTCAAGTCATACATTTCCGAATGTGAAAAATCAGAATTATGGCTTTTACTCACATATTTAAATAAATCTGTGAAGGGTTTGTGGAAATCGTAGTGAACTACACTTTGACTTGGAAAGATGGAAAATAGCCCACAAAACATATAGAAAACTATATACAAGGAAACACTAAACGCATACTCAGCTGAACAAGTCTTAACAAACAACATGTTCACATCTCTAATAAACCCTCGATAACCTTATATTCTTTTAATGGTGATTGATAAGATCTGGATCTCGGTTATCAATATTGTATCACTGGAAATGAAATGATTTCTACTCTGATTACCAGCTTTGCCATTTCGTACCGAACGTTTGTTGTTATATCCACGTTGAATAAAATTGGAATTACTGAATCATATTTGTAGAGATCATGTACCAAAACTTAATGTATATGTTTTAGTGTTTTTTTGTTTAATATTTAAAAGAAAGAATATGGAACATATGCCAGAAAGACACAATCCACATCTTTTCGTATTGTGCGCTGCACAATTTCTCGTTATAAAGCTTAACATTGTCTTAAGTGAAAAAAAATGATTTCAGAGGGACAAGAAACAAGTTTTTAAAAATAGTACCTTCCATTTCTATCTTTAATCAAACAGATTGTAGACAAAAAAAAAAAAAGATTGAAAATGTCTAAATTTCACTGCGTACGAAACGCTTTTCTGGATTAACCTTCATCAAGTAGCGCATTACAGTACTAAGACTTGTAAAGTCAGTCATACATAACCGTTCTTACTAGAATGTCGTCTGTGATAAGGTAAAATCTTTTTCTTTTAAACTAGTGCTTGACTGTAATTGTACAAGTGACAATCACTTTTGAAATGATTTTAACTATAAGTTTTCCTTTATAAAACAAACATGATTAAACAATGAATAATTAAATGGGTAACGAAAGCAAACAGTATTATCTGACAAAATGTGTATTTAGTACTATTTCACTTTATAATGCATGGAAAACTCTTTTGTTTTTGGTTTATCAATGTAAAAGATATCATTTATCGAAAAAGTCCCTAACCATTCAAGGTAAATAATGCAACAAACATAAAAAATCTTTAAAGGTCAAACATACCATTTGTTTTGTATTTTATTCATTCTGTGTTAATTAAAACGTTGGTTTAAAAATGATATAAAAATATAACCTTGAGGAAATAAAAACTAACTTTCTATTTAATTTAAGAAAAGTTTGTTTGGTATATGTCTCAAATTCGTCAATGGATTTGTTGATACATATTTTCGTTTGATAACATGGCTTCTGCTACAGAAAACTTTGAACGTCTCAACGAACTTCTTCAGCGTCTGGTACACCCAACTTGTGAACGTATACTTGAAACGTATCTTCATGCGCACAACGTCACATTTTACAGATTTTTGGAAACGCATAAACATCGCATAATGCATTGCTACAGAGTACGATCCATGTGCTGTGCTTTTCATTCAAATTGTACATATCCTATCATGTCTACTTTGTCAAAAACACAGTGGAATTTCTTGTACGTTGAGGAAAAGTGCAATACTTGCACAAAACCAGGATGTGTTTGTAGCGTTGCTACAACTTGTAAGAAGTTTAAAAATTTAAATCTTGCTGTGATTTGCTTTCTCATAACTGAGTTTTCCATGTTGGACGGACTAGAAATGGAAGCCCTCAAGAGGTTAAGAACATTTAATGAGGAAATGATAGCTATCACGACTGGAATAGTGCCTTACGCCGAATACCAGACCAAATGGAATATTGCTACAGACAGTTTAGCGGTATTAGGTGTTACACAGGCACAAATAGAGAAAATTAAAAAACTGAAAGTGGCTCGAACACCAAGTCCACCGTTACTTGATGATAGGGTAAGGTTGTCTACAGTTTATATCATTACAGAACTGTTACTGTATTGGTTCAAAATGTTTCAAGGATCAGTAGCGGATACAATAAGAAAAAGAAAACCGTTGGTCAAGAGAAAGGGTGACAAGTCGACACATACGGAAATCTCGGGAACATGAACAAGACAGAACATGACACATACTGTATACATATAGAACAAAAACAAAATTTTAAAAATCTAAAACAAGGTGTAAGCATATCGATAACAATAACTTCCCAAATTTGTGAAATGTGTCGTTTACATGGAAAAATATCAGAATGCTTTTTATATTTTTCAACATATATTTTACTGTTTTATGTGCTAAAGACTAAAATGCCATTTTACATTCTTATATAAGTGTACGATTGTCTGTCTCTGATAAAAATTCACATTTTTTATATAAATCTATTTACTTTTTAATACTTTGCAGACTAAATGTAGATGCAAAGGGTGCAAGATGTTACTAATGGTGCTGATAGTATCCTTTTTAAAATTACAAAGTGAAGACCAATTAATATTTCGAGGAATGAAGAAAGATAAAGCTAATAAATGAGGCATAAAATGATAAAACTAAAACCTTCTAGAAAATAGATAAAACTAAAACGTTCTAGAAAATATTATCAAAATAATCAACATATCCATATAAATAGTAATAAATCATACAAGCTGGGAAAAGCCATTTTTTCAGTACTATTTTGCTATGTAACAAAATCTAATGCTGTATTATGTTTTCTGAGTGCTTTCTTGTTTTGAGGTAAAAACAGGCGAACGTTTCACAAAAAGTCGCGAGAGTTACGATAACTCGTCAATTCTGTTTTATGTATCTAAATTACGACCATTGACCTTTTGTGAAACGTTCGCCTGGTCAATCTCACTTGTAAAAAATGCAGTCCTGATTCTTTTCTGAAGACAGATTTGTTTGTTTTCTACCTATATTATTCCTTAATGTTTGAAATGTTTTACTTATACTTGGACTACCTGTAGCAGGTGTAGTAGCACTTGTCCTCTTTGTTTTCTGGTGAGTATTTCTGTATCTTTAAGTCTTTATCCTATCTTTATATCTATATAAAGGCACATTAACATAACAATTCAATCCTGGTGAGAATTTATTAAGCAACTGTTGTCATATTTTTTTCAATAGCAGGTATAGAAGTACCTGTTTTCGTTGTCTTCGTGTGCTTATTTCTTAAATAGATGTAGAGACACTTTTTCTCTTTGTCTTATGGTGATGTTTCTTCATTGGATATTATGTCATTATTTGTCAAATAGTGAGTATGTATCTATCAAATTTGTTCTCATTGTCCTCTGATGTGTATCTTAACTTCTATTTTCCTTGTAATTTCCGTAGCAACTGTGTTGGTGTCTAGATTGTTTGTTGTTAAGTTACTGTTGTGTAGTGGCACCTGTTCTCTTTGTTCATTGTTGTTATTCTATGGTGGCACTTGTACTCTCTGTCCACTGGTGTTCATCTATGGTGACACTTGTACTCTCTGTCCACTGGTGTTCATCTACGGTGACACTTACACTCTTTATCTGTGAGTGTTTCTTTATCGGTTGTAGTGCATGTTAGCCATTGTCTTTTAAAAAATAATTCAATAACAGATGTATGAAGTAGCTATTTTACTCGTTGTCTTCTAGTGATATTTTTGGCAGTTACAGTGACATTTTTACTGTTTGTCTTCTGGTGAATATTTTGATAACAATTTAAGTGGCTGAGTTTACATTCTGCTGTGCGTCCAGTGAAGAATACCCATGTGAGCGATCAAAAGAGACAAGACAAATTTGAAACAAACTAAAAGATAAAACAAATACAAAAAGAACAAAGTCTTTGAATGTGTGAACTCCTTTAAAACTGGAGTCGGATCAGGTGGTCCAGAAAGGTAAGCACCTCCTGTCCTGCGAGAAACACCCGTCGTGGATTCCTTAAACTCTTAGCGGGTTAACGTCAATCTGGGAAGAGGCCAACTTATTGTTGAATAACCGGTAGCTGTGATTAATGAAGCATTCCAATAAGGAATAACATCATAAAAGTCCAGTGTATAATTCATATGTGAGAGATAAAAAAGATAGACAATTGGAACAAATTTAAAGATAAAACGAAAATAAAAATAACAAAGGCTTGGAAAAAAGAATTCAAAGATACCATAGGGAATCCACTAACTCCTTTACAAAACAGTAGTGCGGTTTCGCCCTCTGGAAGGGTAGGCATCCCCTATCCTGCGCGTAACACCTGCCTAAGATATCTAAGATGTATAAATGACATGTGAAGTGCTAAAAAGTCGTCATTTATGGATTTTTAAATAGAAATTACTTAAATTTATGAAAATATATCAGAACCGATTATGCATTCACGATATTTTTCACTGACAATGCAGAGACTAATGCAACATATTTAACTAATGGTTCCAACTGAAATACAACTAACAATTTTGGTATTACTAACTGACCAAAGATGGCAAGAACCCCATAAGGATCTGCCACTTTCAACTGACATAATAAAAGTGGCCAAAGCAACACAAAACTGCATTTTTATCTCAATACATCAAGTTATCTAGATAAAAAAAAGATTTCCTTGTTTACGGTTTGGAAGTATTTTAGACGGATTTAAATTGTTTCAGAGTATATTTGATATGTCTTTTCGTGAGACATTCCTATTGCTTTGTACCCTTACCTGTATTAACATAAATTTAGACAATACATCTGAAGTTTACAATTCAAGTAAGTTTTCGCATAACCAACTGATGTAAAAGTAGTCACCCAACCTCGTTCTATAGTTGTCTGATATAGAACTAGAGTCATGATTAGCACGGGTGCCACTAGTGGAGCAGGAGTTGCTTACCCTTCCGGAGCACCTGAACTCACCCTGGTTTTTGAAGGGTTCGTGT
>JAULBM010353097.1:0-12079 GCA_032357055.1 Geukensia granosissima | reverse complement strand
TCAGATCTGTCGTTCATCTACTTCCTGTTTGCCGAGCGGGGGCATCTGTGTCCACCAGGACACGTTTTACCTCTGTTTTTTGCAGAATTTGCAGAAATTATTAGTGTAAAGAAGTTAATTTGTTATAAAAATTCTTAATACAAAGTATTACATGGTCGATTTGATAATACCCTTTGCACATTTTCTCTGATTGAATACTTGCAATAATCAGTTTTTGGTGCAATTATTTTTTGGATATTTTTTTTTGGTGTGTTGCTTACAATAATGATTTTTGCACACATCTTTACCACAGCTGGCTTCACCTGGACAGAATAACATCATTTGATTGGATAATTAATTCTCAAACTGGCATTAATTATGAGATCAAAAGAAACAGAAATATTTTTCTGAAGGAAATGACCACTCAACACCTGACTAGTTACCTTGCTTTGCTGTCTGGTATAAAAAACTGGAATTATTTATAAGAGTGCAGACAATTTTAATTTCATTTTACAATATTATACTTGATCAACTTGACATAGGCTAAAGCAAAAAGAAAATACCATAGTTTTTTTTATATGGATTTAGGATTATTGTGTGAACTTTCTTCTTCTCTTTGAAGTAAGTTTTGTGTGGACATGTCAAAATTGGAAATTCAATTCTGTATTTGTTTTATTCTAATACATACAAAATGTTCATTATAAGTTTTGTTATTGATTTTGTTTAATAAATTAACCTTTCACAAAAATATAATTGTTCATAATTTCTAGTGATCTCCAGATTTTAAGTACTTCCACTTGTGTTTATGTAATTTTAGCAATTTGATTTTCTTTTATACAAAAAATTCAATGATTATCTGTTTTACTCAATGACTTTTGCATTGCTTACAGCAAATTTCCTATTGCAAAATATAGACCATGACCAAAATGTTAATATGGAACTGAAATGTTTTTTACTGCAAAATAGAGATTTCTGTGGTTTTTTACATTAAAATTAATGTATTTGATCAGAGGCAATATGGAACTATCAATTTAACATCATTTCAAAATTAAACTTCACTCAAAGCGTCATGTGAGCTATAGCTTTCACCTTGGCTGCCAGAGCTTAACTTACTTTAACATATGACCCTATTGGTAATTTACTTTTAAACACCTTTTTTTAACATAGGACCCTATTGGAAATTTACTTTTTAACATTTGTTTTTAACATAGGACCTTATTGGAAATTAAATTTAAAACATCTTGTCTGAAACTACTGAGTCCATTGCAACCAGATATAAATATTATTCTTGGATGGTCTTCACCATTCACCTGCATTCAAAATGGCTGCAACAGCTGAACTTACTTTTACAAAGGCACTTGTGTAAACTTCATTTAAAAATCTTATTGTCTGAAAATATCAAGCAAATTGCAATCAAAATGATGGAACAGTTCTAAGAATATAGTCTTCCGAATTTGTTCAACATTCCAGTCTGCCATAAAAGTCTGCTGCCACAGCTGAACTCCTTGTTACAACGAACCCAAAATTGAAATTTCTTGTGTTGAACTAGTGAGTCATTTTATGTCTACAAACATTTGGTCCAACATTCCTTCTTCAAATTACAATGCTTAAAAGAACCAGTCTGGAGTAACTGTCATGAGAGCAATACATGCTCCTGGGAGCCTTTGGTCTCACAGAATGGACCTCTACTTTCTTTTGGACAGAATGGATTCTTATTCTTTGTGGCAATATATGGAACATTTCTACTTACTGTATGGCAAAAATGGCCCAAAAACTATTGACCAAAATCTTTTTATACATAGTTTAAAAACTGAATGATTAGTGGGAATTGAAATAAATTCTATTATTTACTTTGAAGCAAAACTTCCCCAGTATAAAAATACAGTGAAAAATTACTTTCAAATAGGGTATGAAAATTTTGAATGACTGTTTGTAATCTCCATTAAAGCATTGATTAGCTGCTTATTAGTGTCTATGGTGTTATCCACCACAAATTGACTATGGTTAAAGGATAATAATATGCATTGATTTTCTATGCTAGTGACCACAAAATGACCACAAATGGACTTGATTACTATACAAGTACTATGATCATGGAAACATACTGGTTTAAGCATTCAGAAAAATTATGTTTTTTTCCTTGTTAATTTGGGGATGAATATGCATCCAATTTTAATTAATTTGCTATAGGGCATTTTGTAAAAACATATATCAAAATGACGATTTTTTGTGGACTGACATTATATTAACTTAGCTAAAAAAAATAAACCAATTTTCTTTAGGCTGACCACAAATTAGGCAGGTGGACTTAATTACTTCCGCTTCTTGCACTAATTACATTTTGATTAATTTGGCATATATTCTGGACAACTCCTGGTCTGGAATTCATTTATACAATTACGCATATTTACCAGATTACATTGACAATGACTGTAAATCTTGGTACTTATGTTGAAGACTTATTATGTATTTCCCTACAATATTTAGGTTAATTTTTATAGTCTGCATTTTTAGAATTACTATATTCCTCTTATAAGTTCACCTGGCCAAAGGCCATGTGAGCTTTTTTCATCATTTGGCATCCACCGTCTGTCCGTCGTCTGTTAACTTTTCACATTTTAATCTTCTCCTCTGAAACCACTTGGCCAAATGTAAATAAACTTGGTAGGAAGCATCTAAATAAGGTCCTTTATAAAGTTTCCTAATTTTGTCCTGATCCGTCAACAAACATGGCCGCCACAGGCAATTCTTGTTTCCAATTGGCTGATCTCCTGGGAAACTGCTTGGCCAAATTAACTAATATTTTACAGTGAGCATTTATATAAGGTCCTTTATAAAGTTTTCTCATTTCATCCCGATCCGTCAACAAACATGGCTGCCACTATCACTTCTTGTTTCTGATTGGCTGATATGGAAAAATTCTTCTCCTCTGAAATTGCTTGGCCAAATGAACTAATATTTTACAGGGAGCATCTATATAAGGTTCTGTATAAAATTTCCTCATTTTGTCCCGATCTGTTAACAAAAATGGCTGCCATGGGTAATTCTTGTATCTGATTGGTTAATATAGAAAAAAAATCTTATCCTCTGAAACTGCTAAGCCAATTGAACTGATATTTGACAGGAAGCATCTATGAGAGGTCCGTTATAAAAATTTCCTCATTTCATCCCATTCTATCAACAAACGTGGCTGCCACAGACAGTACTTGTTTCCGATTGGCTGATATAGAAAAATTGTTTCCTCTGAAATGGCTTGGCCTAAATAACTGATATTTAGTAGAAAGCATCTTTGAGAGGTCCTTTACAAAATTTCATCATTTCGTTCCAATCCATCAACAAACATAGCCGCCACAGGCAATTCTTGTTTCTGATTGGCTGATATAGAAAAATCTTCCCTTCTGAAACTGCTATGCCAAATGAACTGATATTTGATAAGAAGCATCTTGGAGAAGTCCTTTATAAAGTTTTTAGCTAACCAGGCCAGAGGCCATTTTAGCTTTTGTCAACACATGACCTTCGTCGTCCATCCGCCTGTCTGTCTGTTGTCCGTTAACTTTTCACATTTCCAGTACTCCTCTGAAACCACTTGGACAAATGAAACCAAATTTGATAGGGAGCCTCTATATAAGGTCCTTTATTAAGATTGCTCATTTGGTCTAGATCCATCAATAAACAATTCTTGTTTCTGATTGGCTGATTCCAAGAAAATGCATCTGCTCTGAAACTATTGGGTCAAATGAAACCAAACTTGAATACAAGCCTCTATATAAGGTCTTTTATAAAGATTGCTCAATTAAAAAAAAAGACTTCCATCTCTGAAACAGCAAGGCCAAATGGAACCAAACTAGACAGAAGGTATCATTCAGTTGTACCCAGGTGAGTGATACAGGCTCAGGTCATCTGAGCCTCTATTTAAGTGGGCCGCTTATAAGAATCAGCAAAATTCAGAATTCTTTCAAGTCTGATTTGAAGTATTATTTGTGTCTGTAGTTTAGTGTCACTCAGAATCAATAATTCTAGTTTACCTCCCCTACACAAAATGTCTCTAAATATCAAATTGTAGACCTGTCAAGTCTCACGGAATTAGCGTGAGACTCATGTAATTTGATCTCAATTTGTCGGCAAATTTCTTTATCTTTTGTATTTTCCTTTGATCTTTGATTTTTTTACCAAATCTCATGCATGCTTGTCATTATAACTTGACAGCCCTGAAATTGCTTCTTTTTCTCGAAGAATTAACTGTATTTAGATCATGCAATACCGAGCATTTGCAGGGGGCTTAGGAAATTAATCAGAATTTAGAAAGGGATGACTTATAGAAAAGGAATAGGGTAGGCACAATTCTATTTTTTTTGTCAACATTTTGAAGTAAAGAAATGAGATAGAACCTGTTCAAATTTTAATTTAAAGTCCTGTACAGTAGAAATTTTTATTGTTCTTATATCACACATCAATGAAAAAAATTCAATGTTAGTACAATTAAACTCATACACTTGTATTAATATATCTACAAAAAATGGAAACAATATAGAAATAGGAGATGTGGCATGATTGTTCATGAGGCAGCTATCCACCAAATGACAGTGGAATTTAAACTTATACAGGTCCCATTACAGTCTTTAATAATTCTGTAATCTTACACAACAGGAAAACCAAATATGCCATTTCATGAACAAAGTCATTAGAGAGCTAAAACATGTGGTTTAATGACACAAAAGTAAGCATAGAAAAATATAAAATTAGTGTCCAAATTATTGTGTGGTTAGAGCACATTAACAAAGACACCTATAACTGTACTTATTAGCATCATTACGAATATGTAATTAATGGCACAATGGATCAAATCAGTCAGAGTTATTAAGGAATTATTCTTGACAGAAAATGGATATTGGTATGTCATGTAAAAATATAATTAGCTTCCAGGGTTGGTAAAAAAGCTGCTTCTGAGTATATTGATTTGTGAATTTTAGAATTTTCTGCTGTTTGACATAGATTTATAACAGTATTGTATTTGAAGATTTGCTGGCATCAACTGACGATTTGAACGTTGCAAATTGAGTTTACTTGATACGCATTAGCAGAGCCAGTAAACTGATATTGGCAATTATTAAATCAAAATTGTTTTAGCAAATCTTCAACTACAACATTGTTAACTCCACTCAAATACAAATGAATGATAGTATGTTTAATCTTCATATTTTAGAAATAAGAAACTTACATCAGCGCTTGTGCACTCCTCCACCGGCATCAAACCTAGATTTGATGCCACAAAAATTTCTATGTCATCCAATCAACGTCAATGGAACAAATACTATTGCATTAGAATGTTTGTTTATCAAATAAGCTTGGGTCACAAAATATTTTCTGTTGATAAAGGTACACATGTATTTATTCTTTTAGCATGGGAATCAATACAATTAAATTTTATGCCTCTTTTACAATGTATTTCCCAGAGGAAAAAATCATGGTCACTGTCCTGGGTCTAATATCAACCAATATTACTTTTCAAGCCATTACATTTCATTTTGCTATTATAAGTAACTTTGTATATATTTATATGACCAGACTTTTGTAGAATTTTTAATTTTATATTTTTAGACAATTAGAAGATAACCCATAATCAATATAAACTATTGTGGTTAATTGTACATACCATCAGTAAAACATTTGACACATTAATTATTATTTAATTAACGTTACATTTACTATAAACATTTTGTGACTCAATATAAGGAAATTGACAAGACAGCTATATAAGGCGATTACATGGTTTTACACCATCTTATATCAACCTTCAATTATCTACCTTGTTAAACACCCGGCCTCAGGGTTCTAGCACTCGATGATAAATTAGTAATACTTTAGAATAATATTGTTTTATAGAAGACACCTTATGTGATGAAAGGTCAGAGGTATTTATTTATGAAAAGGACCTTTGTAAACTCTTTTTTGGGTAAATATTTAGATCTGGAAAATTTGTTTTTTTTAAATAGGCAGTTAAAAATTCAAAAGTAAAATTAGGAATGTATGGGTTGTAAAGCCAATGATCAAACATGGGTAAAACAATTATTTTCATTACATTGTACTACAAATTAGGTAAATATCTGCTTCAAATCATAAGTTTGACAGTATATTAAGATTTATTTATCTAAAAATAATTTTTAATAGGAAAAAGATGATCAGACAGAGATAGTGACCACAGTTTTAAGAACACCTGTAAATTTTTACATCTGAATACAGACTCTATAGAATGGATGAAACCAATTCAACTTGCAAAGAAAAAAACAGTTAAATATTTGACTGTATTTAAATAAATTTAATATTGAGAGATAATATCTCATGTTGAAATGAACATTGTTTTGTATTGGATTAAATTGGAATGTATTTAAACTCCCGGAAAACTCTCATGTGTGAATAGAAACTGCATTCCCTTGTGTGGAAGGGGTCGCAGTAGGACTAAAATGCATGACAATCTAGACATTCATATTCAAATTTCAATATTGACATGCTTTGTTAAATGTTCAATACTATTTTTGACTTCCTGTCACCAACTCTTGAGTAGTTAAAATTATCTTGCAATGAAACAATAATCGGACAACTAAAGATATCAGTTGATTACCATGCTTTACAGAATTATATGAATGAATTGGACAAATTCTGTCAATGGAAAAATATTGTATATATAAGACCATATTCAGAGATTGATTTTTGTTGGATAGCAGTTGAACATAGAGGATTCCGACAATTAATAAAATGTATGTAATACTATCTCCTAGAATATTGAACTAATTTCATGATAGAATACCGTAAAAATTGATTTGTGTCATTGGGAATTATTTGAATTTGACATATGTTTAATAAAAAACACTGGTAAATCAGTTCCAGAATTTTGTCCTGGAAGTGGCTAGAAATATTGGAAAAATAATGTTCAGTGTTAACTGAAAGTGGATAACAGTTGTAAACTGGGAGTGCCTTCCAATAAACTGATAATTATGTGTTGTATTAGGATTGTAATGGATACAATGTACATGTATGTGTAATTTCAAATCCAGTGTCAGTTTCAGTTTTTGAGACAATTAACAATAATTTTGTGACAATAATCACCTAATCAAACCACAGTGATTTTTACCTGATATCAATATTTAGAAATTGATAATGGAGCGACCCTTCAGTTTGAACCTGGATAGTCTACCTGTTGACATTATGTCGGAAAATGCACGGAAAAAATATACTGAAGTATTCAACAAACAGAATCGAATAGCTGAAAATGGTAAGTTTATACAGTTACTAGAATTTATTGAATTGTTCAACTTGGATGATCAGATTTGCAGATTTTGTCTGGTGTGTTTTATTATCACCTTAACTCAAACAATCCCCTCTCTCTCTGGATCTGTGAGTGTCAAAAAGCTACATGTAATTGAAAAGACTTCATGTCTTGAAATTTGTTCAAATTTGTAATTTGAACTTTAGCCTGTGTACTATATCAGTCTGTTTACATTAGAGCTTTTTTAAAGATCACAAGGCAAGGTAAAACCCTACTTATATGTACAGTGTATCCTAAAACCCTAGCAAACATTAATTAAGTCCAAATCACACTAGCCAGATTGAAAACAACCTAAATGGTATTCATAATTCATTTCTCATTGAGTCTGATTATCAACATGCTTCCTAACAAGTCTGCTGGAAGACCAATCATCCTATAGCTTTTTTTTGAAACCCGTTTCTGGAAGTCCGTGGTTCCTTCTAAACTAAAAATTACCATTTTGGTTCCCAGCTTCCGGGAAATATGATATGAAGTTTCCATAGAAATCACCGCTAAAACGTGCATTGATTTCTGTCAAGGACAAATAGTTAAAGCTTTCATTTTTAGTTTTTTTTACAATAAAATGTGGAGCGTATATAACTTAACTACTTTAGGCAGTCGTCGAAAGCAATTGCTTTAAGATAAAGTACAGGGGAAAGTCAGGTTTTTCCTGCTCATTCTTATGTCAATGTGATGCACTACCCACAAAGGGGAACAACACTTACAAAATCTTAATTTTTAAACCAAACTCAGACTTCAAGAAATATGTTTTTGAAAATGACTATATGGACACATTATGTTGTCTCTGCAATTGTTCCTGATTGCTAAGTGCATAGGCAAAAAATGAATGACCCATCATGTGATGGAACCCATTATCTTTCAAAACTCAAGGTGTCTCGGATTCTACACCAGAGTTGGTCATTTTTTAAAAATATATCTTCATTGAAGCCACTATAGATTATTTGAAGGGAAGATTTTCTGGTACCTCATCACAATTTTTTAGCATTGCAGCCCTTTATAACTTAAAAAATTATTTAGGAAACACTGCAAAATACAGTTCAGAATTGTCATAATGTTTAAAAGAAATGTGATATAAGGTTATTTATAGTATAACTTGACTGTAAATGAAAATATTTACTGAGTTTCATACAAAAAATGGCTTTGGTTATATTTGTTAAATTAAAGTTTAAATCTATCCAGATGAAAGAATTATTTGCTCATTATTAAATGTTTACTAGGTATTCATAATTCTCTAGAAAAAGCAAAAATAAGACTTAAGAAACAGAGTGATCATTTGTTGATAGTTGAGCTAATTTCACATTTTCTGATAGGGGAGATAATTCTTGATATAATCTCAACTCATGATGCCAGTTTGTTTGCATATATATAAATCAATATTTGATCTGTAAAAAGTTTAAGATTACCTGATTATTAAATCCAATACACAGACTAAACAAAGGTGTATTATATGGTAACCTTGAATAATCTTTGGCATACTAAAGGAAATTATCTGGGTCACCTTTTGACCTGTTTTGAGTCATAACAGTTTAATTGCGAAAAAGAATTGAAACATTTATAAGGACAGAAATATTGAAGAAAATTATTATCCATGAAGAATTAAATCATTTTATGTTGAAGGGTATTACCAAAATACACGTTTACAAATGTTGAACAAATATGTTAAATTGATGTGTTATATGTACATTTTCATCAGTAGCATTAAAACCAAATAGTTAAAGAATTAATTTAATAAAAACAAATTGAAATAAAGTCCATTAAAGACAGTACTTACTTCTTTACAGCACTAATCATTCCTGATGGTACTTACAAAATTGACAGGATCTTAACCAAAATACAACATCACCATTGTTAAATAAATATGGAAAATTTAGGCATGCTATATGTACATTTCAAGGAGTAACCTCTCATCATACAAATATATCTTACCTTTATGCTCAAATTTTATATGGTTCCATTTTGCCCTTTATGAAAAAATTATCAGAATATATTCTAATAAGGAAATGTAATTGCAAATAAATGAAGAGATTATCAAACTAATTAATCAAAGCATATAAAGAAGTTATAAATTTTTTGTCCACCGAGTCCATAACCAAACATGACAACTCTCTCAATTGGAAAATGACACTTTATTAGACTATGAATTCCCCTGTCTTAGAAATGTTCTGCATATTTTCTAGATCCTTTACATTATCTGTTAATTTTTCATTGGCATCTGTGGAAGTATGTCACCATTTCTACCTTTATGAAATCATCAAGTTGGAAAAGTCAAGACCATTTTTGTCTTCCATAAAAAAGACCAAACATGTTGGGACTGTATATTCTACAGGGTAGGATTTTGTGGTGTTCAATTTAGTCAGGTTTTTGGTATAAGAGTAAGCTCAAAGTTTTTGCTGTATAATTGTTAAGGAAATATAAAAGATGGTGGTAAAAGAAGGGGGAAGGGGGTAGGGGGGTTTGTGCAAGGGCATAGGAAATATAAAATGGCATTTCACAACGAATGAGAAATTGACTTGCCCTTTTAGATAATTATCAATATACACTAAACACAATAAATAAAGACAGGTAAAATAAAAACAGCAAACACCTTGCAAAGAAAAGTCCTATACCACTCCTACATTAAATATTATACTGTTTTAGATTTGGCTTTCATTATTGATTTGTGATCCTATTGGAAACTATTGATAAACTTTTAAGTGCAACTCCTTTAAATTTCTTTATAAATTTTCAGAGATTTTTGCAGCTCCATACAAAACATCAAGTTGTTTATTGTACAGGTAACAATATGCAATAAAGTTTAAATGAATCATTATAAATCAGAAAAATTGTTGGTTACCTTCAGTGTTAAACTATCAAAAAGCCTAATATACATGTATGACCAGTAAATAGCATTATAATTATATGAAGATGTACCTATAGGGTATTTTATGAAATTTCACACTAGATTAAATTTTTTACACTTCAAATTTACTGAAGTGGAAATTTGAATCAAAATTAAATGTAACATTTAATTAGGCTATGTTTTTGCTTTCGGCAGCACATGGGACAGAAATAGTATTGATAAATGTATTCTTTGGTTAAAAATTTGGACAAGGTTATATTAATATTGGAACTGAGGGATTTATAAAGTGAAAGTTGATCACCAATCTTACATTTAGGAAGTTAAATGTTGTAAATTTGTTGAATAATATACCAATTAAGGTAAGTAAAGTGTTATATACATAAATGTTATTGTGTGGTTTATTGTTAAATTGTTAGATATCAAAACCTGACGAAATATAACTTGAAATAAATCCATTTTGTTGTCAGCTTTGTGGAAGTGTGCCTTGAAGGCAGAATTCATGCCAGTTTTAAACAGACATAAATAATGATACCTGTATTTGCTTCATGCAACATTAAGGAGTAAAGAGCAGGACTGGTTGGCCCTAAGTCAAAGTACTGTTCAGGTAGTCCTCTGGTAGGGTGACTTGTCTTATTTGCAGACTGTTGAGTTAAAATGTTTAAAATCTCAGCATATGGAATAGTATTTGTTATGATTTCATACTTAGAATTAACAGTCAACAACACTATCAAAAAGGAAACATTGCAAAAATGTTGAATTTTATTGTTTATGGAAGAAAAATTTCATAATTGATAAGACTGAGATTATATTCAAATCTTTAATATCTTAAATTTTCATGCTCAGATTTTCCCTGCATGGACAGATATTTAAGATTTTAGAGCTATTTAACCTTTCATCACCTCTTTCCATATACATGTATGGTAGTTATCCTCACTGATTAAGCAACATTCAATCAATTAACATGATACTGGGGGGTGATAAAGAAAGCCTTGAGTGGCACATTAATAACATATTCACTCAAACATATTGATTAATTGTTTGCTAACTTGCTTCCGTCCTGAATAAGCATGAAATATTTGCCCCTGGAGTTAAACAACAATCAACCAATCAATCAATCAATCAATCAATCATAATTTCTAGAAGAGGGAAATAATTCTTGATATCTCAGTAAATCAGTTTTTTATTGCATTGCCTTTAAATACATGTTCATGTTCTAATTATTGCCCTTCTTACCATATGTGGTAAATTTGTAGTTAAAGTTGTGAACACCCTGTTTTGTACTAGCTGCGGTAGATGAAAGAACTTACATCTTATCATCAGAATTTTACATGTAATTGGTCAGATATATACTGTTCCTCAAGCCATATGTTTACCAAACATTTGAATTCTGACATTTCGTGTGCAATATTTAATCAACAGGTGTCTGTTTAATTTGTAGTGGTAATTTATAAATTGTAAAGTACATGTTTTTAAAATCATGGTATACCTAAAACCTTGGGAGGTAGACTGGATTATCTTGTTTTTGTGTTGGACTTTGATAAATCATAAAATAAAAGTACAGTTTTTATTTGGTAGTACTGAAAAAACCAAGCAACCTATTGAGTGGTTTGTTAACTAATACCTTTATTTTATTAGATAATATCTAACGGAAGGTACTAATAATTTGTTGTAAGTACACTTTAAATACTGGTGTGTAACTTAAACAGGTTTTATAAAGATGATAGATCTTATAGAACTGTTGGTTCTTAGGTCCAGTTTATGTCCATAGAGAGGGATACTGATTTTTATACGACCGCAAAAATTTTGTGGTCGTATTATGTTATGGGCATGTTGGCGTCCGTAGACAGTTAGGTTTCTGTGCAATAACTTTAGTTCTATTATTTGGATCCATTTCAAATTTTAAAACAATGATACTCTATATAAAATACAGGTTGGGA
>JAULBM010353086.1:0-12080 GCA_032357055.1 Geukensia granosissima | reverse complement strand
CAGATTGCTTATAATATTGTAATTTCTGAAATCTTCAAGAAATTTTGATCCAAACTTAATAGGAATGTTGTCTCCATGCTTGTGAATAGTTTGCTGGTCTATGTTAAAGTGGTCATATCGAATTATGTTCTCCAGATACTTAAGAATTTAGAAATAATCGTTAGGGTTCCTCTACAAACAATTGTTTAACATTCAAACTGTCATGACATAACATAGGACCTTGTAGGAAAATTGTCAGAAAGATATTTTTAAGTCAACTTTCAGGTCAATTAAATCTGCCTGTTTTTACCTTTTAAATAACGTTCAATTCTATATTTTTCCCCCATTGAAATATTTTTTACTGTTACCAGTTCATATGGTTTTTCTGTTTTTTTTGGGGTTTTTTTACCTTTTAAAAATATTTTTCCTGTTGAAATATTTTTCTCGTTATTTTTACCTGTTACATTTTTATGTTTTTCTTGTTATTTTTTACCTGTTACATTTTTATGTCTTTCCTGTTATTTTTCCTGTTAAATGTATTTTCCCCGTTGTTTTTACTGTCACTTTTCTGAAATTTACTTGTGAAATGTTGAATTTTTTTTACCTTTTTTTAAAAGTTTAAAGGTCTTTTTTTACCTTACCATCTTGATAATTTGATAATGAATAGTTTTAACGGCGTAATTTTTTATGTTACTTAAGTTTAGGATATGAGATTGATATTAATATTAAAGAAAGATGTTTATTAAATCATTTAAGGATTTTTTTGTCTGTATTATGGGATCCTGAAGTCTATTTGCTGACTAGTTTTCTCAGAAAACAAAAATAAAAATACAATTGTGTATTTTTTAAGCATATGTTGCTTATGTCACAGTAAAGTCAAGTTAAGTTCAAGGTTTTCATGGAATGAAGCAGTTTATAGTTTACAGTTATCAAACATTATCATAATTAATGGGAAACTAACAAAATGAAACAGTCTGTTAATGATGAATAACAACATTTTTCCATAAAGCAACTTTTCATTGTCAGATTCTACTTTCAAACTACATAAAAATAAGGATTTAAATTAGAATTGCAAGTTAAATGCATATTTTGCATTCAGTCCTTAACCAGTATAATTTTGTCTATTTTTTGTTGGAGGAAGGGGGGACATGGGTAATCCACAATTTCAGGGCTGGAAAGACCCTTGTCAAATTTTTATTCAACATAAATTCAGACAAAATAGATTAGAATTTATGTATGCTGATCAACTAGAGGAGAATTTTTGTGAAGATGACCATTCAATGCTGTACTGATTGGGATAAATTAAAACCAATGAAGCCAGCAGAATTGTGTGTATTCAATATTGTGCCTGCTGATCATCTGTGAGAGGATGGTTGAAATGTGTAAACACAAAAGTTGTGGCAAGTATGTTATACTGAAATACTTCCAATTTTAGTAAGTTATCTGAAATTAATATTTAATTTTCACAACTAATAAAAAATAAGCAAGTGAATAAAAACCTGCTTTTTGCATTGGTTTAAGGTATACAGTCCATTAAAAAACCAGTATCACGGAGATGAAACAATGTACATTCTACATAAATACAACTTGGGTGCCAGGAAGGGACTATACAAGGCCCCAGGTTAAAAAAGTTGATTCAGATATACCTGTATATAGGTCTTTGTATGTAAAAATTATTTGGTGTAATTTTTATATCTGGCTTTATACCATGCAAAGAGGAGTACTTTTAATATTAAAGCTCAATTGCCAATACATGTCTTGCAATGTTAATGAACCTAAAATAGAAAAATAAGTTTTATATTGTATAAAATATCTGAACTCAAGTAGCTGCTTGCACTTCTCAGTTCATACTTATTCTATTCAGTGCACTGTTTTTTTTTTTTTTTTTTTTGGAAAGGAAGGGGTTGAATAGAAAATAGTGTTGGGGTATGAATGTCTGAATTTCATTTTTAAGGTGTTTGTCAAATCTATACTGGATTTTTATTTCGATTGGCGGTTTTGTATTCCAACAGAGTGGCTATGTGATGATCATGAGTATTAATTATTGGTAGTGAAACAAAAGATTTTTTTTTTTATTGATGGGCTTTGGAAGAATGCCATTGGAAACAATAATATGCACAAGAATTCCTAAGGAGATACGAGACATTTTATGTAAAAGTAGTATTTATCAACAATACAAAATTTTCAAAATTGAGGGGGTGGGAGGACAAGACGTGTTTTGGAGAACAGGATACAAACCTCTGGCGCGCCTGGGAAGGTCGTAAGTATGTAAGTCCCTGGCGTTCACAGAAGCCACGTAAACTTGGCCTGCTACAAAACAGACATTGTCATTGTTTGGCATTAGGGGAATACTTGGCTTACAGGGAGATTGTTGAAAATGCTGCATTTTTCATAGGTGTCTTGTATTTTCTATGGTAGAGTTGCATATAAAATTGTTTCAATTGGTATTATTGAGTTGCTTTACAAGTTGGTATTGTGTATGTATTTCATATTGGGGTTGGGATTTTACAAAGGCAACCTGCCATCCTTCTTTTTGTGTGTAATATTGTGGTCCAGGAATGAGACTGGCCATTTGTTGAGTGTATTTATTATTAGAAGTTCAACAACAGATTTTTATATTGATTGGTGGGTTTTCATAAAAATGAGTTAAACAAAAATACATGTAAAAATTCCAAAGGAGAAATCTGACATTTTATGTAAAAGTAGTATTTATCGACAATACAAAATTCTCAAAATTGAGGGGGTGGGAGGACAAGACGTGTTTTGGAGAACAGGATTCATACCTCTGGCGTGCCTGGGAAGGTCATAAGTATGTAAGTCCCTGGCGTTCACGGGAGTGACGTAAACTTGGCCTGCTACAAAACAGACATTGTCATTGTTTGGCATTAGGGGAATATTTGGCTTACAGGGAGATTGTTGAAAATATTGCTGATCATAAATTGATATTTTATATGGATAAATTGCATATGAAAATTGTTTGATTGGTTAATAAATGGGGTTATTTTTTGTAACAAAAATGTGTGCGACATTGGGCTTTAGATTTAACATTTATAGCAATCGACTTGTATTTAATTTGACCAAAATGGTGCAAGCTTGTTGACCCTTTATCCTTTTAAAATTTTAAAGGATAGGCAAATAAATTCTGTGTACTATTTAGAGTTTGGGTGTAAGAATACAGACATCTACTTTTTTCAGAGGTTTGAATTATTTTTTAGGTTCTGGGTTGAAAGCAATTAGGTGCACAATAGTTAACACATAAGCCATTAACAGAACATAACATTAGCTTTTATCCATTGTCATTTGTCTCTGGGCTGTTGTAAACTTCTTTTTCAAATGGTTTGATTACAAGTAATTACAAGCAAATTGTGAGACATGCAATTGGCAGATTGAGCTTAATAGGGGAGAATATCTGAGAAGCTAGTGAATGAGCCACAAACATTAAAATAACCTAATTTTTGCCTGTTTCACATTTTTAAAATCAGCCATTCTTTCAATTTTGACTCCACTTAAGGGAGAAGCAAATGAATGAGCCAAAGTCGGTGGGATTTGGTATTAGAATTCACGCCTCCCAATCATTTTTTAAGTGATTATTAACCTGTATACGTACATGAAAAGAAATAGAGAAATAAAATCTTACATTTGCCAAGGTTCAAAAGTCAAAAGTTTAACTATTTCAATTGTAAAAAATATGATTATCTATGGCAAACAATTAGAGAAACATGTCTAACAATATAGATAATGATTTACAATGCAATAATAATGTGACAGATTTGACTTTCAGTTAGGGAACAGTGCTATTAAATAATTTAATTACAACAGCTGTGTCATTACAAATATCCTACATTTTTGCTCCTCCAATACATTTCGATACTTAACTGTCTTTGTAACATAGCTAAGAAATACTGATCTCAGCCACTTCAAAAGTTTGGTATCTGATTTATCTACACCCTTTTACCAATAAAATTTATATGGTGATTTTTTTTCAAAACATTTTCTCAGCAACTACTTTTGATATGTTGTTTGGGTCCTCAGCTGGGAGTCTTCTGTAGCACTTTCAGTTCCTTCCTGATTACCAAATGTAATAATTTTTTAAATATTTATTGTGAAATGTGAAATTTATCATCAATTTTCTCAGCAGCTACTGATGATTACTTGATATTTTGTATGCAGCCCCAGCAAGGGTTTCCATACTGTGCTTAACCATTTCAGACCAGTGCAACACCAACCTCCTGTTAACTGTTTTTTTCAAACTTTATAGGGTGAAAGCAAGGCTGTACACAATGACTTAAGTTGCACAGAGACACCTTGTTAAAACTGAATAAAAATTATCTGTTATTGCTGTTTGAAAGACTACCAAGTGATTATTGAAAGCAATTGAAATTATATCCACAAATACCAAAATTCTCTATAAATAATATGCAACTGAACATGCATGTAAGAAGAGATGAGTGAAGGATCACACCTACTTAGATTTTGACAAAAAGAAATAGAAGGCTAACAAAGTGAGAGGAATTCCAAACTTACCAAAGGTCTTGTGGAAACCGCTCAATAAATGAACTTTGATCACTACATGATCAGATATGGTGCGATCTGCTTGACATTTATTGATATCTTTTTCTCATATTTATTACAAAACAATCTAGAAATAGATATTTTAATGGTCTCCATACTTTAAATATGTCAAAATTGTTACTACAATAAAGAGTATTATGTGTTATCACATTTGGTTAAGACTGGGTGAGTTTCTATGAAGAATTATAAAGATGTGTAAAATGTAAATGTAAAGGTTCTTCCAATTTCAACTTAATTGATGCTGCTTGATATTTTCAAAGGAAAGCTAGTCTCGTAGTTTTGTCAGTGAGTTTTATTTACATTATAGTAAAGAGATTAAGTTGAAGCTGGAAGAGTTCCTAAGGAATTAGTAATGTAGTAGAAAGAAGAAAATATAGATTGAAAGAAAACAAAAAAGAAAAAAAGTACATAGAAAGAAAAAAAGAAAGTTGATTGAAAAAAATAACAATGTCAGAAAAGAAATGGAAGAAAAAAAAGAAAAGAAAAATGAAAAAATAAATAGAAATAAAAGAAAGAAAAATGAAAAAAACAATGTAAAGGTTCTTCTAGTATCAACCTAACCAGTATGATTTGTTCGTCCAAAATTTGATTGTATTGTTATCACAACAAATTTTATTCAGATATTTAAGATACTAGAAGGGTTCCTACTGATAAAAGAACTGTAACAAAAGAAACTTAATGTAAAAGATCACCCAGTTTTAACCAAAGAATGATATTAGTGATTTTAATGATTATAAAGGGAGACAATTTATACATTTTATAATTACATCTTCTGTCATGTGTTGTATTCAAAAATGTTATATTTTTTACTTCTTAATTTTGAGCTTTTTACCTTTTAATTTTGTGTATGTACTTTTAATTGTACATTTATTTTGTATTTTAGTTTTTCATTTAATCTTTTTTTAATATATTTATTTTAATTTTTATGATAAAACATACAATTTCCAGTTTAGCCAAAATGAAAATTTATTTAAAGGATGAAAGTTTTTAATGCAAAAATAATTCAGAATATTTGTGGTTTTCTTAAGATGAATTCTGTTTTTTGGTTGAGTTTGCAAATGATCTCAAGCTATGCTATCATTTTTACATTCCATAATTTGCTTTGTATGTATGGACATTGCATTGGATTATTTATTGATTTCTTTGTATGGACATTTGGGTTATTTATTCAATGATAATTATTAAAATGCATCACTGTAGAACTTTGCACAATCATGCAGTCAACAAAGAATAAATATTATGCAAGAAAAAACATCATCCTGCTTCTACAAAAATTTACCTTTAGAGAAGTGGCAGAACTTAATCCTGGAATCAATAGTGTTTAAATGGACTTTGATATTCAGCATCCAACTGACATTTTAGAGGAGCATCAAAACATTCTGAACATTAATGTTGACATCATTCCCCAGCAAAGTAATCAAGAATTTTAATACAGTTTCAAGGCATACGAGAGAGTACCTAAAGTATGATTAGACTTATTAAGACATCTGTGATGGAATCCAGAAGACAAAGAGTCATATCAGGTAAATATAAATTGATATAAGCCATTATGAATTTGCTGTATGACAAATAAACTGTTACATGCTTACACTGTCGTGACCAGTTATATTTACTTAATGTTCAAATATCAAACTTTCAAAAAAGGACTCTACCCAATGTCAGGATTTGTGGAAGGAGTTGATTGATTGGGAACAAAAACTACCTACCATATTCCTTCAAGAGAATGAAGGATTAGTCATTTAACTTCAGCTATGTAAACTTGAATAGCTGTACTACACTTGTAATTAAACTAACGACAAATAAAAAAGGTCTGGCTGGGCACATGTAATAACTAAAATGGTTTGCAGAAAAATGGAAAAACAAGTTTACTGAATTTTGATAGTAATGCCAGTTTGACACAGCCATGTATTATTTTACATGGGAGATAATTTACACTTTGTAAAATCTTGATGTACTTGTATATATACTTAATGGATTCATATTTATTTTCAGGGGTTAATTGTCTGATGGCCACCAGCTATAAGTTATGAACAATTTATATAAAAGCAAATAAGACCAGGAAACCATTATCTATCAGGTATGTATAATGTTGTAAATACTTCCTTAATTTAACAAAAGCATTATGATGAATCAATGGAAAATATATTAAAAATAGTCTACGGTAAAGGGAAGCTGACCAGGTTTGACAACACAAGTTTAAATTTAGTTATTGACTGTAAATTTCATTCAAGCATTTATCAGTTTGGTGTAATACATGCATTATGTTGGCTTTTTTTAATTATAATATTTCTCAAACAAGGTTGCCAACAAAATTATACTCTATCATTTTAAGTTAACATATATTATGACAATGTTGGGTTACACGTAGGTTTTTATTTTTCAGTTTTAACAAAACCGAAATCAAGCTGAAAGTTTTCACATGATGGACAGATTTGAAAGAATTCTGGTAAGTTTACCTTATTTTCCTTTATTAACTGGATTTTATGGTGGCATACAGTTAATCTAACAAAGAGCAAAGAAATAAAACATTTTAACCTTTCTTCAGTTTTGAATGATTTAAAAATAGATTAATTTACTGCTTATGACAATGACACATAAACCTCATAAATAAAACAATGTACTTCATGCAGAGATTCTGAACAGAACCATTCTGATATTCGTGCTTCACCTTAAGTGTAAATATACCACCAGTTTACAATGGAATTGGACATCAAATTATTTAGGAGTCAACAATAATTTATTTGAAAATTTGCTGGCGCCAATTGAATATTTCATAGTCACAAATTGAGCTTGCTGGTGACAAAGCAAGTTAATAGATATTTGCAACTAACAAATACAATACTGGCAACTCCATTCTAATGCAAATAAAATTTCAAATTAACATCTGTGATGGTGCAGTCAAACATGGATTTGATGCCATGAAAATATAGGTGTCATCCAATCAAAATCAAAGTTACAAACGATGTTGCATTAGAATTGTTCATGCCATACAAATTTATTGGAATTAAAAATTGTGTGGCTTTCACTTATATTCATCCTTAGTTACCCTTTATAACTTTGGCACTACAAAACAACAGACATTCAAACAATATCCAGTCATTACTAAGTGTTAGTTGAGGGCAATAGAACATAATAGTATTGTTTTTATATTACAGGTCTGTTAAATCTCTCTGGTCCTTATTACAATGGAAATACATGAATAGACAAGAAGTGGGGAGCCTGTCACGTGTCTTCAATACAATGTAAGTATTAATGATTTTTTGGTCAACATATGCTGATAGTATCCTGGAATGTTTGGAAAATATTTACAATTAACAAAATTGAGGACTCGTTCAAGTTTGACTGGATCTCAGCTGAAATTGTATGGCATCGTAAAGATTTAATACTTTACATTCTTTATGAATACGAATAAATACAACTAATATTAAGTATTAAATCAACTCTCTTCCCATTGGTTTCACATTAGGATTATTGTCTAAATAATGCTTTAGAATAATTTAGAATATGAAGTGTAAAGTAAGAAAGAAATGGTATCCTATTACCATACTCACAATAAACAAATTATTTTATTTTTTTAGTTGATGTCAACAGAATGTATTGGTCAAATACTAAAGGTTGGGAGAAATTGAAAGATAAGAACCATTCCATTGTAGATGTTCCTCATGTACAAGGTATGCAGGCTGTGAAAGAGGAGTAACAAATTTCTTGTCAAACTGAGGACAATTGATGATGATGCTTATTGACTTAAACTGTCTTGAAGAGTCTTAATGACTTGTGACTATGTGATGCATAATTTGTCTACTGAACTTATTCTGTTATGTTTGTATATATCTATATCATTCATGTAAATATGATGAATTATTTGTTTAATGAACTGTTTGTATACATCACTAAGGGCTCACTATTTTTTTGTAAATTTTTGATATTCTGTCTTTATTAAATCATATTTTCCCTTCATTTTGAGAACCATTTGAAGTAAAGTTAATACTTGGAGAAGATGTTAACTAGCACTAGATCATGTAGATGTCCAAAGCTTTAAATATAAAGTGGGTAAAAACTTGGGAACCTTGTAAGCATCTATAACATATTTTATCCACTTTATCTCTCCAGAAACATTAGGATATATACATGCTTATACAAACTAGGATGTTCACTAGCAGTGTTAGTGGTTTCACAATTAACCCCCTGTATAAACTGTTGGGAACTATATGGCACAGTGAGGCCAACATATTTTGAGAATGTCCTTCACAAAGACCTAAAGATCTGTAATTCTACAGCACAGAGTCTAACAGTAACCTGGAACCCTACTAAACAGTAGGGCCCACAGAAATGTTGGGCACTACAGTACAATGACACCCACAAATCTTATTCTTTGGCAGTAGCAAGGAACCCTACTTAACAGTGGGGACCACAGATGTTGGGAATTGTACCACACAATAGCACAGGGGCTTAACAGTCGCCGGGAACCCAACTAATTAATGGGCCACAGAAATGTTGGGAACAGTACCACACAATAGCTCCCACAAATCTGTTATTCTATGACACAGTGGTCTAACATTCGCCTGGAACCCTACTTAACAGAAGGGTTTACAGAAATGTTGGGAACTGTACTTCACAATTGGCCCACAAATCTGTAATTCTACGGCACAGTGGCCTAACAGTTGTCAGGAACCCTACTGAACAGTGGGGCCACAGATATGTAGGGAATTGTACCCTTCAATTGCTCCAACAAATCTGTAATTCTATGTCACATTGGACTAACAGTCACCAGCAACCCTACTTAACAGTGGGCCCACAAAGGAACTGTACAGTACAATGGCACCCACTGATCTAATTGTTTGGCAGAGTTGCCTTACAGTCACTGGGAACCTTTCTAAACAGTAAGGCCCAGGGATGTTGGGAACTGTACTGCTCAATGGCCCACAAATCTGTAATTCTATGGCATATTAGCTGAACAGTCACTGGGAACCCTACTAAACCTTGGGGCTCCAGAGAGTTGTTGGGACACAAAGATATTAGGAACCATCTAGGCAGTACAATTGGCCCACATAGATGGATATCTAGTTTGCATTGCTAACATCTCAATAACAATTTTGAATTGATAAATGAGGAATTTAAGCTTTTTTCCCCAGATGGTCTTACTTAAGTTATCAAATGACAAAAGAAAATTAAAGATCCCTGGTCTTTAAATGACTGTGCCATTTGCAATCAAACATTGCTTGAATGGTACTTTGACAGCTCCCTTGCTATTTGTGACATACTGTCATATTTGCAACTACATTATGATTTCATGGTACCCATCAAGGTAGCCATTACAAAGTTTTTGTGAAATGCTTTCTGGTCAGAAACAAATTGGCCACATTTGTTTAATTAGAACCAAGATGACCTTTTCAAAGTTTTGGTGACCTTTCTTATGGTCAATAACTGATGACCAATTTTGTTTCTGACATAAAATTTTGCCAAATATGACTTTACCTTTGATAAAATTGTCCCAATGTGCCTCCCCAAAGAGTTATTTTATACCAGAATTTGCAATTTTGCTAGATACAGAATCATGGCAAACCAATTATGATAATGACACAATAAAGATGGTTACTTGTACTAAAAAATAAACCAATTGTAATAAATTTTAAGCGATGATTAATTTGGATAACATATAGGGCAGACTGTTACAAGGAGCCAAGCTTTTTCCAAATTGACATTTTGGTAACCTAATGTATCCAAATACAACATATTCAGGTAAGTGTTTCAGGCTTCTGGTAAAAAATAACTGATTTCAAATTTTCCAGTGAAATTTGTCAGATTTAGGCACAATTATTGTCAGTTGAGGGGATATATTGGTACCAATATCAATTTAAGAATTGTAAAGGTTTACCACTTTCCATTACAAGATTTGGATTGATTTTTCAATTTTGCTTTGGAAGTTTTTTTTTAATTGTAAAATTAAGACATTTTTTTCTAGGTGAATATGTGTCAACCAGTATTCAATAAATCTTAATAGTTGAGAGTGGTAAATCTGAAAAAAGGTTTGTATAATAACACATGTAAAATACCCATTGTCTTTATGATAAAATCATTGAAAAAATTAGTGAATTCTGTTTTTTATTTGTTTTTAATGCTTTTCTGATGTTTCTTGGCTGATTCATTGAAAATCTAGTGATGTGGCCTTTGGATGATTCCCTACCACAGTTTTATTGATCATTCATATTGACCAGCTAAGATGGCTGTCATGGTCAAATTCAGTTTACATAGGTATCAAGGAAATTGAACATCAAATTCTCATCTGACATAGATTTAAATTTAGGTGAATACTGGTAATGTTATTAAAATGGTTCATCAACAGTGAAACTTGATGGAACTTGGGACTGGGTATGACATTCCAACTTAAAAATTTTTCCTGTTTGAAACTATTTAGTCATTTTGAAATTGCAAGATGAATGGTCTTTGTTATCACCTCTCAGAATTGTATTGACCAACTGACCAGGGAGGAAAACTTGACTTTTAAGACTAAGTTTAACATAAGATTAATTTTATCTTATCCAAAGCTCCTGTGACAGTTTATTTGGTGCCAATCTTCCATCAAAGATGACCGCCTCGGTGGTGTAATGGTTAGCGTGGGGAAGGTCGTGGGTTCGATCCCCGGCCGGGTCAAACCAAAGACATTAAAATTGGTATTTGCTGCTTCTCCGCTAATCCCGCAGCATTCAAGAGTATGAGCAAAGACTGATCGTTCCAGGGTCAGAATATTGTGTCTGGGTTAAGTGGCATGTCTTCCTGCGGACTGTTGCTTTCGTGGACTAGCACTTTAAAAATCCGGCTTACGGTGTCGGTCTAGTACAAAGCAGGGCTCATTCATTATTATGCTCTCGTCCTGAATATGAATGAAATATTTGCCACTGGACGTTACGCAATATTCGATCAATCAATCAATCTTCAGCATTATAATACCCAAAAATGTTGTAGATGTTTCCGACATGAGCATTTGGGTAAAATATGCTGTATTCAAAACAGAACAAAAAATGACTTCCATACATTTTCAGGTCGTTTGGGCAAAGTCAATAAAAATTGGATGTGGTTATGCAGACTGCGAAACTGGTCACCACTATGTTTGCAATTTCGGACCAGCGTAGGTATCTTTGTGCTTGCTTAAACATTTAAATATTGATTTAATTGTGGTCAGCGTCAGATTAAATAATAATTATTACAATAATGAAATAAAAACAACAACAATAATAATAATAATAATATTAATAACAACAATAATAATAATAACAATAATAAGTATAATTTAAAGAAGATTTTAGTCATTTTTTATATATGTGTTGAAAAAGAAATGCTTTTGTTGTTTGATCATACTGTCGTTTTAGTGCAGGGTAATTGACAAATAATCTTAAAAAGTGAAAAGGAAGTTGCTCACCCTTCAGGAGCACCTGACTCACCCTGGTTTTTGTAGGGTTCATGTTACTTCAGCTTTAGTTTTCAGTGTAATGTTGTGTGTTCTATGTTTGTCTTTCGTTTTATTTTATTAA
>JAULBM010353075.1:0-12080 GCA_032357055.1 Geukensia granosissima | reverse complement strand
ACAGTAACACAATAGGAATTTTTGGATTGACAGTTGTTTAACAACAAATTACAAAAATAGACAAAAAATTTGAACTGCACCTAATACCTTTGTACCTTTGTAGTGTTGTTGTTAAGATGACATGTGCATGAGGTTTAACCAGAAAACATGTTTGTGCACACTTATTGCTTTAAAATGTGTACTTTTATTGCTTTTCACAGTGAAGAGTCTGTGAGACAAGGTTGCCTGTCTCCAGCCTTTCTTAAAGAGTCTGATAATAAAAAAAAAATGATAGTTACTGAGTTAAAAACTCTATGAAAACTTAAGATCTGCAAATTAACAATGAACAAAACTATAATTGTTGTTTTTCCTGAAAGAGTCACAAGAAAGACTTCAGTGAAGTCTGTTTATACTGGCAAGCAGCAATTTTGCCGCATACTTTTTCACAAATCTGGCAAAAACCTTGAAAGTTGCATGATACTGTAATTATGATTTTAATCCAGATTTGAGTAATTTTAATATCATAAAAATTATAAGGCATATTTATTAACTACAGTTATAAAGTTTCCTTTTATTCTTAAAATGTTCTCCTTGTTTGCACATCTTAATTTTTTTCTGTTGCATTTCTCAGCCTGTTTATCTCTGTTCTCTAAGTTTGACTTTATTTTCAGAGATTTGAGTTACAACAAATTACAAATCATCAACAAGAAATCTCTGCAAGGTTCTCTTAGTTTAAGAAATCTGTAAGTTTCTATAACAGATAATTATATTCCCATCTTTTGATAGGAAATGGATTACTGCATCGTTGTTTTTTTACTTTGTTTTTTTTTTTTTTTATAAAATACTGAAATTAGAAATAAGAGAAAATATGTTAGTTTTAACATATATTGGCAACAGAAAGTAATTCATTTGCATTGAAAGATCTGGAATTTATCTTAAGCTAACATTTATTTCCTTCTAATTCATATACTCTTCTTTAATGTCTGTCAATATCAAAAGTTGAAATTTATTACAGTTTAAGTGATTCCAAAGATGTCCTAGAAGAATGCAAAAAAAAAAACAGACCTCGGAATTTTTGGCAATTTTATATTTTGTTTTGCTTCAAATGTGATATACATGTGTATTTCAATATTTATTTTTATTGACAGATATTCTTTCTTATTCTTTGCACACACATAACTTCATATGCTTGATATTTTAGAACTTTTTTTAGTGTTGTATTATGTTTTATTTTACTTTTTCTATTATCTTGTAAAATTTACTTCATCTGTTATCTTGTAACTATATTTAATAATTACAGAACAACTTTCTGCATGTGCTACAAAATGAACCCCAAAAAAGCTAGAAATAGAAGATCTTTTATTTTGCCTATATATTGTTTGGCTTCCTTTGGGAAAGCATTTTTTTCCATATTTTGACCTTTTCAGTAGTATTTGTTAGTTATAGTTTTATTCTATTATGTTTTTCTAGTTGAAGTAGTACGCAAACTGAAATAGATATAATAAAAAATTCCTCTTTAGAATGTTACATAATTCAAATAAAAGAATATTCAATAACTACAAGATTTAAGTAATTAAAAAAAATGTCCAGTCTATTAGTGTAGAGAAAAAAATCAGAAAATAATAAAGAAAACGATAATGATCAAGATAATCTCTGTGGAAAAATGGAAATGAAAGACTAGTACTGTCTTTGATCTTACTGTATTGTTTAAAGTGAAAAGAAATATAAGAATTGTCTATAATTTATGATAAATATGTTTTTAAATGTAAAAATTCGCACTTAACTTATTATTTCAATTGAAACCCAGTATATCTAACATCAGATAAGGGAAAATTTCAACAAAGAAAATCCTTTAATTATGATTTAGTATCTTATTTAAAGTAAAGGACTCACTAGATAAAAAGTGTTTCTTTATTACAGGACTGTCTTTTCATGGGGCATGACAGAGAGGACAGGATTCAATTTTCAAAGCTAAATAAATTCAGTGGTTGAAATATGAAAAAAAAATTTGAGTGTTGATTTGTTGTAAATTTTTTTATAAATTCATTTTACTCTTGAAAATTAAAGAACTGACCCTTTCTGCATGACTCCTCTTGTACACTTCCTTTAATGTGCCTCAAAAAAATATGCCAAATCTGATAAATAAATTGACTTTTTTGTTTTTTTGTTTTATGTGTCAAAATTACAATTACAAGTAATACACCCAAACTTTCTACAAAGATCGTTAGTGAACAGATAAATACTTTATACTAGATAACATTTAGGGATTAAATCAGCTATTGAAATTTTCCCCTTTTTTGTAACATTAATAGAAAGGTCATCAGATTTGAAGAAATGTTATACTGAAACCAAACTCTTTTTCTCATAATGATATGTTTGAGTTTACATACAAAAGTATTTTACGTGTAACAAATATACAATCTAATTTAATCATTGTCTTAAATGTTACCCTTTTCCATTGTTAAAAATTCTGAATTGAATTTTGAAAAATATCTTTATTTTTCTGAATGTATGACTCAAGATATTTGTAAGTGAATGTGGATATTTGTGATACCCAATGGATTAGGCAGATCAATTTTGCATTTTCTGCCGCTTTAAAAGACACTTTGCTATAAGAATGTAAAAAAAACCTTTAAAATATAAAGCTAACACAGGGTTTTATTATGGAGATATGCCTTTGATATTTTTACAATTGTCTATATTTGATGAAAAGAAAATTGTAAAAGTGTTTTTTTTTAATGCTAAAATGATAAATAAGGAAAAGTTTGTCTGCAGTTCAAAAGATAGTATCACTATGGATGTTTGTTATAAAAGATCAGCTTGTTTTCTTAGACTAGATAAATTTCAATAATTGAAAGCGCTGACTTATTTTTCAAGCAGAGACTTCAATCAATAGGTTGATACTTTCAATGATATTCAGCCTATCTCTTTGTTAAAGTGAAAGAAATATATTGAATTGATAAGATAACAAAGGGGAAGATCAACAAAGTTTCTTTTAATTAGTTCAATAATAAAAGGGTGTCTTGTCATTTGAGAAATGATTGGAATTTAAAGTTCGATGTAGGCCATAAAATCGACTATAAGTCCTATAATTTTGAAGGTTTGAAAGAATTTTGAATTAGATTTGATCTCAGTTTTAGACATAAAACACATGTTTTAACAATAGAAATTTCTCATTTCTAAATAAGGCCTTGGAATTCTTATGTATTATGGAGTGTTTATGGGTAATTCAACCCCACCCTGTAATATTGAAAAACTATAAAGGTGATTTTCCAGACCATCTTACTCTGTATAATGGTTTATGTCATTGTAAATTAGTGTTAATTGATGTTAATTAGGACTAATTATCACTCATCATTGTTACAAAATTAATTATCTGATAAGAAATATACAAAATCATTTATGTCGTAATTATTAATCTTGAGCCGTATTATTTTGTCCCGATTGAGTCTTTTAAAATGCCTTAAATAGAAAAACCACACAAAACTTTAGCCTGTAACTAATTTTGGGTTAAAATGTGGAGAAATTTTAAAGGAAATCGTGATTATTAATAATCAAGTTCCAAAATTTTGTCTTTCACTTTTTACACATATTTTACCACCAAAATTGTTACATGCCCCTGTGACAAGGTCATTAAAACGGAAAGCAAATTAAAAAAAAAATTTAAGCAAACTTTACCCATTTTTGTTACAATTCAAATTTGATGCAATATAATCTTGTTTTGCTCTAGTCCATGTTTCAAATAATAACTTAAATCAACCACTCTTAGGGCTCATTTATACTTTGTCGTGCGACATCTGGCAACTGTGGCACAAACATCGTGCAACATCGCAATAAGTGGCACATTTTTTCGCTGGAATTTAAAGTATAAACAAACTACAACAAGTGTTAACAGACAGTGATTTTTGCCTCATGCCAGTCGCTTGATGATCGTTTTTGAAGTATAAATGAAACCTTACACATTAAAAAATAGCCTGGTCCCAAATGTTGTGATGTACATATTTCTTCTCTATTGCAGACAATTAGACCATAACCAGATAACCTGTATATCAGAGGAAGCATTAAAGCCACTGAGGAAAATGGAAATCTTGTAAGTTTATCTGTTGTAACATGTCACCTGTCAAGTAGACACAACTCTCAGAGGCAGATCTAGGGGGGTGCACAGGGGTCCAGGGCCCCTTTTGAAAATGCAGAATTGATTTTTAGCACTTGTTTTGCATGCAGTCAAGTATATATTGGCAGGTCCACCCTTAACGAAAATCACATCCAATAAAGTATGAGTATATGTTGGCAAATGCCTGCCCCCATTTTCCAAAAGTATGGATCTGCCTCTGACTCACAATCCCAAGGGTTCTGGGATATTTTTAATACCAGGACCTATAGTTAGAGTCTCTGGATATGGTATTGATATCAATCTGTGAGAATTATCTCATCAAGCAAGAGATACTCCTTGTAATAAGCCAGGGGACAAAATATGGCCTTTAATTATTTGGAAATAATGAATTACAATGTATGTACTACATGGCTTGGAAAACTTTTACCATGTACAGAATGTGAGCAGCTTACATAGTTTTCACAATACTGAGCAAAAGCAGTAATGCAACTGGTGTTCCAATGACATATTTGTAAATTTTTCCATGTATATCATAACCGTTAAATAGGCAGAAGATCAGAAGTATACTTTTCCCAGCTTTCATTCAGAAGTAATTGAATACTTTTCCAAATTTTGAAATTTGACATGATACATTGTATCATATACATGTATGCTGCCTAATTTACCTAGTAATTATAATTTACAATTTTTTTGATATGATTGCTATGTATTTTCAGAACTTTGAACAACAATAACCTGACACATTTACCCTCTGGATTGTTTGACCACATGAAAAACATTCGAATTCTGTAAGTATACTGATATATTAATACATATCAAAAACTAAAAAGTAGAAGAGAAATCTACTAAATCTTGGACTAAAGATAAAAAACTTGGTGAGAAAACTGCTGTCAACCTGGCCTATGTGGCCACATTTGTTTAGCAGCCAAGGATTAAAATTTAGATGATCAACTATCTTATTTTAGAAAATATTATTATCAATGGCTAATAATTTAAGATTCTTTATTAGGAAACCACTTAAACATTGTTGCAGTTTGAAGTGATAGAAAATTTTGATGAAAATTAAAAAAATGATTTAACAAAAGACACTGGAAACAAGTTTGGATTTTAGTTGGGGGAGGTTCTACCCATCTGCAAAACATGTTGATTTCATAAAAATAAACACAAATGTTTGTTTATGATAATATATTTCAAACCATATCAAAAGTATAACTTGTAAATAAATATATCCCCAGAAGAAATACAAGATGACAGAAATTGATTGATGTATTTTTTACACCATTTATGAACTATCATGTAAATCTTAATGGTTACAGATGCTTTTTACATATTTTATGCATTCATTACATTAATGAACAGTAATAAGTTAATGGCACTTTATGCTACATGTTACTTTTTGTTATAAACACATTACATGTTGTTTAGTTGATCTGAGATGTGCTTTAATTTCATATTTGTGACTATTGCCAGAGAGCTAGGAATACCAGGTACTGAGAATCACTACATGTACGCTCAAATCTGCATTATGTGACCTGAAATTTGCTCACTTAAGACAGGTGGTCACTTATAACAGGTTAATTGATGTGATGTCTTCTGGTAAAAGAAATAAAATTAATGTCTTAAAAGACAGGTTCTTGCTTAAAACAGGTCATGGCCAATTAAGGCAGGTTTTGCCATTAAACACATATTGTTAGCACAAAAAAAACTTCTGCATGAAGAAGGGACTCCCTCATCTTTCAGGATTAAAAAAAAAATGATTTTCTGGACACTGCAGTTCCAAATGATTTCACATGAAAAACCCAAGAACAGAGCATTTTTGTAGCTTTTACCAATTTTTATATGTAAGGGGTCATAGTTTAAAAATAGGCAGTTTTGCATGTGATGATAAATTATTTCTTATCCAATTTTGATGGTGTTTTTTATTTATATGAATGAGCCCTTCAGTGGTGGGTCAGTTGATTTTCTCTAGCTCTCACCGCTTTCCAGATAAAAGGGGTCAAAGTGGCAAAACCTCAGTTTAGCATGATATGGGAATCAGGGAATTTTTTATTTTTAATTTTATTTTGATGGGGGTTTTCCCAAATTATTCCTTGTGAAAAATGCAACAAAAGTAACACAAGTGTCGAGGATAACTGGGGTTAAATTTTTCACTGATACAGTCATATTACATTATTGTGTCCACTCTTTCTCAAATGTTCATTTGTTTACTTATCACTTGTCAATGTGTTGCAGTTGTTTCATGCTGCACTTGTGAAGTGCCTCAGTTGTGAAAAGGGGTTGGATGGGGGTGATGATATATTAGCACCTGACACACCACATTCACTATTTGTGAAAATATTCTAATATGAATAATCCATTATATCATTGGGTGTTGACAGGAGGGAATACATCTATTTTAGAATATTTGTATATCTTATAGGTAAATATTTAGTGTCTAGCACATTTTAAAAGTAAATTGTTTATTGTAAAATGCCCATGATACAAACAAAGTCATAAACAGTGATTGTAGTTATCTTGTATTTCAGTTTTTTTATTAGTCATTTTTTCTTTTATATTGTATTCAAATTTATATACGTAAATGATGTTGGACAACTTCACAACTTCTCCAAGTATTTCATTACACACATAAAGTGATAGCTGATCAAAAGTAATGGCAATGCTTTTAGCCCTGTATTATGATTTTGATGTGCCAAGTTATTTAATTGATTTCATTTTTCATGCTTGTTTATATTTCCCAACATAAAGTCAGTCTTTTAAATTTTTATGCCCTCCCTTAAGGTTATGAGGGCATTTAGTTTTTAAGGTACGCACATCTGACGATTTTCATCAAACATTTCTCCCATTTCTGTATGTCAGATTGATTTGATGATTGGATATTTGGTCTAAATCATTATCAGTGTAATACTTGTACTATGCCACCCATTTCCAGCTCTGTCGTATGCCGACTTCCTGTTTACTGGGGCAGGGGCATAGGTGTCCCATTGACACATTTTCTCTTTTAATTACGAAAGTTTGAAAAAAATTGAAAATATCCTATGGGCAAACAAAAGTCAAAATTTAGAAGAAAGACGAGATGGAAACACAGAGCACACAATTCACACAAAACTAAATATCAACCATCTTCAACCTTATAAAAATGATGGGGCAGCTAACTTGCTGGTTAGAAAATGTAGATTATAATCTCTGTAAATTTGTCACAAGATACGCCACATTAAGCTTAGTCAGAAAGTCAATAGAGACATATATAAGTTAAATATGCATATTTATTAAAGAAGAATGAACTTTTATCAGAAGTCATTATCTATTTAAGTTAATTTTCCATAATTGGATTAAGATACACTTTATTAAACAGAGTAATAAGCAAGATTTATATTGTAAAGGTGAAGTGGGTGATAAGATGGGTTTCCTTATGAGAAAAAACACCTTTCATTTAGGTCTTACAAATTTAAATTAAAAAAAAATATTATTTTGGCTAAGGTAGAAACAAGTCCTACTTGAATTATCTGTGTCTAAAGGTGTTTTATGTTGTTTAAGATTCTATGACTTTACTGTTTTCAGTGATATAAAATTTATTATTATTAAAAGGGAAGAAAAAATATGCAAGATAGAAAAATGAAAAACTTTATATATAAAAGAAGAATGGGCACCTACATCCAGCCCTGGTTTTACCAAAATTATTATAAGATGTAAGTTAAGAAGAGCCAAGAAAATGGAGTCAATTTTCCATTTGCTTGCTTTTTTTCTTTTTTAAGGATTTTTTCTTCTTATGTGTATTGTTTTCAGATTTTTTAATTCCTCTGTTTTTATTTATTAAACCCCAGTCAAACAAAATGCCTAACTTAGTATGTTTTCATAATGGATTTTGAGAGACTAAACTTACCAATTTATATTGTATCAAAAATTAAGAGCATCCCATTTCTGCCAAATTTTTCAAACACTTGTATCTCAAAAACAAGCATGCTTTTGGCTCTTATATCAAAGAGAGAGGAATGCATAGTTTTTCTTTAATTGAGGAGGGAACATCCTGAAAGGAAAGGAGGTTATTATATATAGGCTGGATGGTGAATCAGTGACAAGATGTAAAACACTCACATTTTGACATGACTCATCTGAACCAGACATATCAGCATGCTTTATATAGGAAATAACCATGTTTTGTGTTTAAACTCTGCAAAAATGTGCATGCTTGTTATTGACCTCTCTTAAAGGTCAGTATATTCAGTGTCATTTGTCATGGTGAATGAGATCATTTTAGAAATGTGTTGAAACATTGATGTCTAAGTTTAAAACCTGTGTCAGATTTTAAATTGAATGTTTTCACATTTGTGTAAACCAATTTTTTTATCCTAGGTACATTTTTTATAAGACCTAATTACGATTACATCCGATTACACAACTTTACAACTGCATGTCAGTATTTTCATAATTAGATGCTAATATTTCATTGCAATGTTAAGTATGTGGAAATTAGGGATTTTAATGATGTTTATCTTGCAAAGATAGTGGAAGTGTCAAGTTCCTTTATCAATATTTACCTAAATATACATATCTAATATATTTTACAAGTTTTCTACTGCCTAAGTTTGTTTTTTCCTCTTTTAAACAGTCATAACATCCCAGAATATCATGTCAGATTGATATGTTTATTATGAAATTAGATAATCTTGGCAATATAATCTATTCATTATTTTTAGCATGAGTTTAGGTTTGTAATCAAATAAAAAGTGTTCATAGAGTAATACTTTGAAATAAGTTGGTATTCCAAAAAATTCCCAAAAAAATCTACCCTCACCTCCGGGCCTCACCTTTCCCCCTTTTCCCAATCCAAAGTGATTGGAATATAGGGAGGTGTTATATTTTAAGGTTAAGAAGGATTATAATATTTAAAAAACAGAATATGGAATATATTCAAGAAAGCTACAATCCACATCTTTTCTGGATTATGTATAATTTCTTGTTCCGCTATTGCCTTTAGTTCACTAGATTTCCGTTGGGCACAAAACAAGATCTTAAAAAATGGTGCCTTGCATTTCTTTCTTTTATCAAACTGATTGTAGACAGAATAAAAAAAACAATGAATGAAAATGCCTTATTTACACTTCATATGAAGCGATTTCTGGATTTAACTAGTGCTTCATCAGGTACACTCTGGATCAAATATTGGAAAACTGAGAATTATAGGCACATTGTGCCACATTAGTGCAAATAATCAGTCCCTAGTAACTGCATAATATCCTTATCAGTCAAATGCATCTTTTATGTAAAAGAGAAACTCCCTTTGTCATGAAAAACTTTATCAGCACTATATCATTGGAAAATTGCTAACATTAACATTAAAAAACACCAATTCCCCTCCCCACTCACAAGCAAAAATCTTTTCCATGGTTGTTTTGAAATAAAACTTATTCAGCCCTTTTTCACTGCATTGTTAACACTTCCATTCAAACACACCTTTTAACTCTACCACAGAAAATCCCTTTGTCATGTTTGTATTAAATGTCTTGAAAGCCCCTTAATGAAACCACTTTGTTGACTGCATATTTTGTTGTGAAGTATTGAAACATGCAGAAATGGATAGTTTTGAAGTAGCATGAAATCTCAAATATGTTTTGATGAGATGAAATTGACATGCCGATCAAGATAAATGTTGCAGGAGTTTAATACAAGTGATTTGTAAACTAGACTGATGTACAGAAGGTCAGAGGTCGAGAATGGTTGTGGTAAAATTTTCTTTAGATATTTAGAAGTTTGATAGCAAATATGCATGGCTTATCTACTTCTGTCAAAGTAGGGAAATATGATTTCTGATATGGAATGGCTGGATGGTTGACAGATTATCAATAATTTCCATATTATTTGTGTCTAAACAATGTTATTTAAGCCATTAGTGAATCTATAAACATTTACATAAAACTGTACTTTGATTTGATGTCTTCGTCTGGGAATTGGGGATCTTTATGCTAAAAATTCTTTCAATATTTTGGTCAACATTTCAGCTATGAAAAGCTCCAGTTTTGCAATAATCCAAAGTTCGTACCTACTTAAATAAGATAATGGAAGTTAAAAATTAAAGGGGATTTACAGATATTACAGTCAATATTGTAATTTTTTGAAATTTGGACTATAGGTCAAAATCTGCAATTATCCAATAGGCTAAGGAAAAAAGTCTTGTCTCATAGTTGAAAAAAGCCCATCAAGCAAAGAATATCTTTGGAGTTTGCCTACATTTTTCTGCATTTGCTTTTATAGGCAGTGGGGGCATTGGATTTTACCCATGTCTGGGTCTGTCTGTCAGTCCATTTCTTTTGCAGTCAATATACTGGCTTTTTTCAGTTTTCTTTTATCTCTGATTTTCTTGTAGACAACAGAATGCAGCCAGCATTGTAGGATCATTTGTCAATATGACAGCATTTATACAATTTAAGGTAGAATGCTTCATGGGTGCAATAATAGGATGTTTTCTTATCACAAAAAAAGAAATAGTTTGCAAAAATAAAAAAAGGACTTTCACAAATTTGTTTTAATTGCAGGAGACTGATTAACAACAACTTCATATGTAATTGTCATTTACTATGGTTGCCACGGTTTCTGAGATCACACCGTGGACTTGGATTGTATACTGAATGTAATGCTCCATCACAACTACAATCCATAGAAATGGTTGAGATTCCAGAGTCACAGTTCAAATGTGAAGGTAATGTTAAAAATAGAAGGCAATATAACAGGCCTGCATTTGTAAAGAGGCCATATGACAAGTTAGTTAAATATAAAATAAACTTGAATCAGAAAAAGAATAACTTTGGATCAGTTAGAAATAGAATGAGCTTGAATCTGTTGGATTAGAATAAACTTAAATCATTAGTGCAACTAGTCAGAGTTGTAGAGGGCTGATGGACATCTTGAAGTAACAAGCTAAAAGTAAGAATAAAGAAGAAATTCTTGCAGTCAAGATGAAGGAAATAGAATATTATGATATCCATTGTTTATTGTAAATAGTTGTTTTTAGAATTGTTTTTTTTAACTTTTTTACAGGAATGGAAATTAATAATCCTCCTAAATGTGGTGCCAAGGCTGCCTGTCCCAGTAAATGTAGATGTACTGAGGGTGTGGTGGACTGTAGGGATCTAGGTCTGACAGCTATCCCCAATAATCTGCCAGAGGATACCATTGAAATGTAAGGAAAGGAATTACATTAACAAGGATCCAAGTACACTGCTTTTTTCAGTTATATCCCTTAATTTTGGTGTTGCCACTGCATGAGGGAAAGCTTTTGGGAATTTGCCAGATTTCTTCATTTTTTTTCATTTGTGGGCCCTTTTACAAAACACATACTGGTACATACACTGTCATTGATTTCCAGGTGACCATTTCACAATGCACTTTTAAAACTTATGTGCTCATAAATCCTGAAGAAATGTATGTTTTTTAAATGCATGCATGTCTTATAAGTGCTTTGTAAAATAATCGCCTGATTTTATACTTTTTCTGTTCTTTTACTCGTGTAATTATTATATGAAAAACTTAGTATTTAGCAATATGACAGATGTACAGAGCTAAAAAAAGGTATTAAAACTGTAAAAACACACGCAATTAAGTATTACATGTAGTTACAGAATCCTTTAAACACAAGCAATAGATTTTACCTACCTGATAGATAAACTAACATGCACTTAGAATAAACAATTATGTGATAACATACAGTTGGTTAAACAGATGTCATTACACATACATCTTAACATGTTTTACTATTTCCTTAAGAAAATATTGAGATTTTCAACACTCATTTTCACAGTTTCTTTAGTTTCTTAACTTAATTCTGGATCAACTCTACTTGTATGTCAGACTTTAAACAATACATTCAAACCTCTCTAACAATACAAACATACTTGCCTTAAAGGACACCTCTACTACAGCATGCCCACTGTTTTTTGCAAATGGGGGTACATGTACCCTCTGACCTTTGCATTTGGGGGTACAGAGGTTTTTT
>JAULBM010353043.1:0-12081 GCA_032357055.1 Geukensia granosissima | reverse complement strand
GATCGGCGGCAATAAAAAACACAAAATTTTCAATTTTATTTTTTTTCAACATCTTGAAAAAATCGGGTCGGCGGATCTGTAAACCAACAAATTAAAAAACTGTGGCCTAAAAAGGAATTAGTATCAAAAACCTATGATATTACAAGAATTATCTCAATACAATGTACTTACGACAACATCACCAACTTTTGGACACAGACCCGCCAACGATGCTGTAACATTAAAGAGTATCTTTATAAACACTACCATTTTCCTTGTATAAGGCATCCCTGCGGCTACTATAATATTTTGAATTAATTTTGATAAAAACCTGTATAAAGCACCATAGCAAACTCCCAGCATTGAAAGATTGAAGGACAGAAAATTCTTCTAGAAATGGCAATTTCATATCAAGAAACATTAAATGGAGGGGTGGAAATATAGAAACAGAATTACTTATTTTGGGAAATTCTAAGCTGCTGAAATAAAAATTCTAAAAACCGGACTCTACTCTATGTCAGGCTTTTCTGGAGTGTGATTTTCAAGCTTTAAAAAATTATTTATGCGTGTCTGCCTTTGTATTATATTCAATCAAAAGAAAGAATTATCCCACTGTTAACGGTTTATGTTTAACCCCCTTAAATAACATTTTGCATACTATTATCTGCCCCTGAAATTCTCTATGGAGATTTAACACTGAGGGTCGACCATCTTCGTTTTGGGCGGGAGTGCTTAAGTTTGACCTAGATAAAGTAATTTAAAAAATTTTGCATATTTCTATTGTTTGGAATTCTCTTGCAATTAATATAAGAAGAATTATTTTTAAATTTCAATTCAAGTGTGCCTCAAGCCATTTTTGCATGTTATCTAACCAAAGATTAATTAATTAATTATTATGCAGCGTTGAAAATGTATACTCCCTGTCTGGTGCTAGCCCGTGCAAAGAGCCACTTCCGGCAAACAAATGGTTGAATTTACAATGTAAAATTCCTGTAGAGAATTAAAATCTCGGCTCAACTCAAAATACGTCGTGATTTCTAAAAGGTATTAGTGCAACGTACTTGCACTTTTTCAATCTACAAAATTAACACTATTTTATAAGAATATAGCAGACAGTTTATCTTCCATAACATTTTTACCAGTTCCACTAAACTCTGACATTGAGTATAGAAAGAATTCCTGATTTTGCTGATTCTACTAAGCACTACATGGTTTACTTTTTTTAAGCATCCTGGGCACTTAATACAAGGAATCGGTCTATTTAATTTAGTATTGAGTATAACATTATATTTGAAAAAAGTTTTTATATTACTCTGCTTTTATTCCTATACCTGTATTTCTCCCAAATCTCTAATTTCTTACCTCATTCAGTTTTTTTTTTAATGTAGACTAAAAATTTCCTTGCTTGCTCTATTTTACATTTGACAATGGATTGTTTCAGAAATGCAACAAAATTATGAGAACATTGTTTTGGTTGATTTTCATTGCTTAAAACTACATTTACTAGGACGAAAGCTGAATTTCTGAATTGTACATTGAATAAATTTTACGCCAGAACTAAATAAATTCTGTTATTATTGCAATTGGCAGAGTGTCAGTAAGTAAAAGACAACATTTATTTCTGCAATTCTGATTTAACATTCTCTCAAAAATTGGACTGAATAGACAAGTGGACAAGATATGTCTTGCCTTAAAATTGGTTTTCTGACTATCAAATATGGACTGACACACTGATTCTCACATCAACAACAGACATTTTCACCTTAAGAAAATTTATTATAACATATTTTTATTAGAATGAATAAGCATGTCATCTTACAAAAACTTTGAAATAGTCACTGGACTGAGAAAATGTGGTCAATGACAAAAGACTTATGACACACTGGCACGCACACAGCACACCTTAATGAATGAGCACAAATGATATTGTTGTCCATCATGTGCAGTTACTAAGAAAATGACATAAGCATGAGAATTTTCAAGATAACTGCTGGACCATAAAAATGAGGTCAAGGTCAAATGAAACCTAACATACCTGTAATGGTTTTCACAAAAATTGCAAGTCTAAGATTGATCGTAAGGGTAAAAACTTCAAAGGAAAACTCATTGTGACGTCATAATTTACGACAGAAATTACACTTAGGACATTTTGTGAAATTGACCAAGCATTGTTGTCTTATCATGCATGGTTTCTAATATAAGACCTTGTCATAAAATTTAAACTGCCAATAAAACACTATGATTATTACAACTTTTTTAATCAGCTGTAAAAAAATAGCATACTTACATGGGTTGTCTCCTGTGAATGCCACAACCTTACAATCATCTGGAAATCCATATTTATCACAGAAATAACTACACAAATTCCCCTATAAAACAAAGAAAATTAGCCATCTATAAAAATATAGATACAATAGTGTCAATCAGAAATTTAAATATGACCAATCTGCAAGCATAAAAGGTCACAAATATTGTTTTTAATGCAAATGAAATTCTAAATTCTTAAAAAAATTATTACAAATATTTTAAAATATTTAACTGTATTCTGTGATATACAGAACAGTTTAAAAGTTTTAAAGTTAAGACCATATTAGCTGGGAAAGATGTGATATGAATGATTTTCTGCCAATACCTCTGAAACTAAATGTTATTTTTCCTACACTAATGAATGAAAGGCATTAAAGCTTCAAAAGATTAAGTTTAAACTAGTGTTGAAGAGTTATACATCAAGTTTTTCTCATCAATACAATGTATTTAAAAATGTGATACATGTGACAATGAATACACACCACTACTGTGGATGATGGAACAGGTGCTCCTAACTTTTCAGCCAGATTTTCTCCACAAGCCTGACAAAACAAAAATCAAATATAAATGTTGACAGTTCTGACATGAGTTACTGTATATTCAGAAATTATTGTGATTTTTACTATTGCGAAAATTGAGAAGGGTTAGAATTGCAATGATAGTACCAGTAGTATTCTAACAGAAGTCGCATTTAGAAAACTCGCATAATCGCCTTATTTAACAAATCCCCATAATAAATACATGCAATTATTTCAGAAGTTACAGTATTCAATATACTGACATTTTGGACATAAAGCAAATATGAAAAATATATATGTGCATGTTTCACAACATCATACTTTTTACCATTCTGTGCTTAAATTTCTGCATGAGAATTCCTGTGTAAACTTAATGGTATATACATTATTTCCAGTCATCAAGAAATTCTGGTTTTTTGTGTGAGTTGAGCTATTCCAAAGTTCGATACCTCAAATTTTGGTTTCATATGAGACATACAAAGTTTTTATTAAAGGACATAAAATTTCACTTATTGCAGTCCTTTATTTTTTGACAATTAAAAATTATACTCACATCAAGACATTTTTGTGACCACGTTTTTGTGTTTATATCCAGCAGGTTCATTCCACTTCCATCACTTAAATCTATTGGTGCATAATCCCCAATCAAAATGCTTGGCACAAAACTACTGACCAATGATATTCTCTGTAAGCAATACAATATAGTGACTGAAACATTTGTTTGATTTTTCAAAAGGAATCATTTGGAAAAAAGACATCAAAATAAAGAATAAATAAGTTCATTAAGCATGGCTGTTCCCCCATTACATCTCCAAAACCATAAGAGTTAAGCTAAAATAGTAAGAAAAGTCCACTGACCTACGACTGAAAGCTCTCACTATGTAAAATTCAATAAAATCCCAACCAAATTCTGACAAAAATAAAGAATTTCTCATGATCTGTGAAGATTTAATCCCCCTTTGATTCCTTGTGTTGCTATTTTTTATAAGAAATCAAATGGAAAAAAAAAAATCAAAATTAAAAAGTACAAAATTTCATTAGAGCATGGTCATTTTTCCACCCTTTACATTTCCTTAACAGTAACATGTATGTCAAAATGCTTGTATCGATTTTCTTTGCTGTCCACATAGGAGTTCATAAAAGGATACCCCATCAAATTCATACAAGAAACAGAAGAATATATACTGCCCTGAGACTTTGGTTATTAGACAACTTAAATCAATAGTTTTCTGTATGTGGGAAGAATGTTCTAAAGTATCAAAGACAGCCTCGGTGGTGAATGGTTAGCATGCTTGCCTCGAGTGTGGAAGGTCTTGGGTTCGATCCCCGGCCGGGTCAAACAAAAGACATTAAAATTGGTATATGCTGCTTCTCCGCTAAGCACGCAGCATTTAGGAGTAAGAGCATAGACTGGTCGGCCAAGAGTCAGAATAATGAGTCTGGGTAAAGTGGCATGTCTTCCTGTGGACTGTTGCTTTCGTGAGCTTGCACGTTAAAAATGCGGCTCAGCGTGTTGGTCCAGAATAAAGCAGGATTCATTTATCATTAATATGCTCTTGTCCTGAATATGCAAGAAATATTTGCCACTGGATGTTAAACACCATTCAATCAATCAATCTAAAGTATCAAATGAATTAGTTTATTCAAAAAAAATTGACCTGATCTACACCTTCAGTATCGAAATATGATGGAACCACAATTTTTTTTTTTTTTTTTTGGGAGGGGGGGGGGGGGGGTCATATAAAATTTGGTTTATGTTGATTGGTTCATGTCCTTTCTTCATAGTAGCAAAAAAAATGCCTTAACTCAAACATTTATGATGAAAATACATGTCTATAATAACCAACCTCTGTATCAGCATATTCCTCTGGTTTTGTTTCAGATATTTTCATAATCTGTTCTCCTGTCATCCGTACAAATGCTCTGGAACCAGTTATTTCTGCTAATTTCTATCCAAAGAAAATATGTAATAAATTAATGAAAATATTGGCCCAAATTAGAGATTTTGTGACACAATAAAAAGTTGTTGTGAAAATGCTGTTTAATAATCGTCTTTTAATAATTCATTACTTTTTCTTGTATAATTTTCGTCATTTCAACAAAATAAAAGGGTATATTTGACTATTTTGACAAGAATGGAACATTTTCGGTAAAAATACTCAATTTTTGAATGTGTTTTGTTCAAAAAAGATATGATCGCACAAAAACATCAAGAAGATATTTTAACCACACATTTGCACTTGATAGATCTTTAATTGTGCAAAGTTTGGTTTTGATGTTTTTGTGCGATCTATATTAAAATTGACAAAATATTATCTAATAATATTATATCTAATTAAATTAATTGCTTTCTTAGTATTTTCACATTTAAAGCATTTTCTTTGTGTCATATGACTGCAGTACTTATTAAACTAAAAATTCTGTGGGATTTTCTTTTTATAGACATTATTCACTCAAAAAATATAAAATAATATATAGTAGCCAATTTTCAGTTTTTCGTCAAATTCTTGGGCCAAAAATGGGCCTTAACGACCCTCTTCCTTTTCCAATATGTAAATCATCTGAAACTTTGATTAAAAATAATTTTGTCCCTTAAGGCTTATGAGCCATTTTAAATCATTCAATCAATAAAAATTTGAGCATGACTTCAACATATAATAAGAAAAGAATATTTTGAGAATTGAGACAACGGTAAAACTTAGTTTATTCCAGAAATAAATAGGGAGGGCAAGGAGGTTCAGGTTAATGCTTCAAATAAGGTCGTTAGAGTAGCATACATATGCAATAAAGGACTTACCAGTTATCGAAAGTCTCACAACTTTTTTGGAAACGTTCGCCTGAACTTCAAATGAAAAATGCATTAGAAAAGTGGTTTGAAAATGGTTCACTTTTATTCACTAGCACTTTTGCATGGGTGGTGGACTTTAAAAAAATGTCCTCAGACACCCAAACAGTTGCAGAATATCTCTTTGTGAAATTCAAATTATATAAAACTAACCATAGGACCTCCAACTTTCTCTTCTAACTGTTTACACTGTGACTGTGTACTAGAATCCATCCATATTGGAGAGTCTGGTATACTGAATTTATCCTGAAAATATTTAATTTCATGTGACTTATGTAGAACAAATTCAAAATCATATTTGTTGTTCTTGTACATTATAATTTTCCACATTTAACAAAGTGTTATTGTAATTATATGTCTTTATGCAATTTACAACACAGAAATAGGTGTTTTACTATTAAATGTACAATAATTGGTCTTCTTTTTTTTCAACAATCTGTTTAATAAAAGAGAAATGCAAGGCATTATTTTTTGAAAGAACTTGTTTCCTGGCCCATGGAAATCTAGTCAAGGAAAGTCAGCTGCTTGACTAGTAACATCTTCTTATTTTTGGTGACTAGCGTCTGAAAAAGGTAAATCCAGAGAACATGTAGATTTTGTCTTTCTTACATTTATTACATATTCTTTCTTTTAAATATTATTACTGAGTTTTTCTCTTGTGCTGTGTGGAGGTTGTAAAAAGCTTCCCAGTGCTAGAGTTATATGCCCTAATTTATTTTCATGTACTAGAATGTATGTTGGAAAAAGACAGTTTACAACTTTCCAACATTGGTAATTCTCATATTTTTAGTATGCAACAAAATTACTGTAAAATGGTATGGACAGCACAGTCTCCACATAATTCCCTGTTTCTAATATTTAGTTGCAAGCATACCTGGAAAAGGTTAATCCAGAATAGTGCTGAGTTCACAGTGAAATTTATATAGAATAAATGATACAGATGATAATTTCAGTCGAGACCTTTATAATGTGAATTATTCTTTTTATTGGCAAAGTCATAATCAATGTCATGAGACCACTTGCCTGATAATTTTACAACTGTAGGCTCACGCATGTCTGCCCCTGGAAATATCATGCAACCAATCAAAGAGAAAATTACAAAAATGGCAATAAAGGCAATTACAATCCCTTTTTTCTATTTGGTAAACAATATGTTTGATAAAATAGAGAATAGTAAGGCACTATTTTTTAAGAACTTGTTTCGTGTCCCATGGAAACTAGTCAACTAAAGTCAACTGCTTGACTAGTACACATATTCCTATTTTGGGTTCCTAAAATGTCTGATAAAGAGATGTGAATTGTGTCTTTTTGGCATTTATTACATATGTTTTCTTTTAAATGTATCATAGAAAACATTAGTGAACTAGAGCAACTGTGAGCAGTGAGAAAAAAATATGTCCATCCCACCTTATCCCATTCCCATTTTGATTATAATGACAAAGTTCCAAATGTCTTTCTGGAAGAAACAAAAATAGAAGCTGTGATAACAAATCAGCTCAAAATTAAAACAGGAATTGCACAATGGCATATTAAGAAAGAGAATTCCTGAAAATTTCATTGAAATTAAGTCTTCAGGAATAGTGGACATCAGATCAAAATACAACAAAGAGATGCCAAATAGTACCCCTTAACAAAGAATCCCTGAAAGTTTCAATGATTCCTTTCTTTAGTTTTGGCAGTGTAGCAAATGGCATTTGGGAGTCCCCTTCCCCAATGTTATTATGGCAAAGTCAGTGTTTTGCAATGGGAAACTCCAACTTTCTCAGATAAAAATTTAAAATAAACGGTGCACAATGGTTTTAGGTAACACAAAATCCTCCAAAGCTTTATCTCATTCAGTCATTCTATCATTCAGTGGAGTGATGGGCTGAAGGTGAGGACAGACAAACAACTCAATCACTATGTACAAACCACTCTGCTATCAGGGTGTAAACAGATATTATTATGCTGCTTTTGTTGACAATAATTGTAACAACAATTTAAACACATGAGTGTGATGGATTGCCCTTTCCACCTTCACTGATTCTAAATCTCTCTAACCAGTTTGATAAAGATTTTTGGTTAAACTGTCTTGTGTACTTTCTAACAAAGTTCTCTAGCATGTCATAGGAAAAATAGCTTTCCCCACTTTACTCTTTTTATAACAACTTTGATTTAATCTTGATGCTGATTTTCAATATCCAAGTTGCAAGCCTCAACTTGTAAGTTTTAAGAAACAAATTTGAGTAAATAAATCAGAATCAACAGGGATGTGCCATACAAATTGTTGGGAGTTGTTCTGTACTGGTTATTTACCCCTCCTCCTTATATCTGTTTCTATATTTATAACATACCTGAAGCTGGTCATACAGACTGGCTACTGGTTTAAGTTTATTTAATGCTTCCCTGGCTCCTTTACCCCAGTAAACACTTCCATGTTGCTGATTAAAATAAACATATATTTTTATATTATATATATTATTAAATATATGGTGAGATTTTAAAAATATGACATATTTGGCCAATGAAATTTGGGCAACACATCTAAAAACAACACTATATATTATAATGTGAATGTTACATTGTTAGCCATTGATAAATGTATTTTGTGTAGTCGAGATAGTTAACATTCAATTTTTAGCCTTGGCGAGAAGTTTGAAGGTTTAACTATCAAGATTGTAAAAAATGTGATTATCAATGTTTAAGAGGGTACCCTACACCATCAAGAAAATTAATTCCACTCGTTTAATTTTCTTTATATTTTGTTTAGACATTAACTTTGATGAAAGAAGGAAAACATGAAAATTGTCTTATAAACATGAGCTGAATATTGAGGTTGTCAATCGGTACACTTAATATCACGTTGCATTTATAATAACTTTTTAAAAAAAAAAACATCAAATAGCATGAAAGCACATAAAAATTAGAGAATCAAGCTTCAGCTGGAGTATGCAATGTGATATACCTTGGTTGTTAAGTAAAATTTTCTGGGCCATAGTATGTCCGAAAACTTGAATATTTTATGATACACAGGACTATAAACATATTTTCCAAATGTTTTCACACAGAAATCATCAAAGAAAAATATGGAAAAGTCACAGTCATATAATGTTAATGTGCTTTAGAATTTGCTTAAAAATATGTTAGTAGTTCTCAGAAATACAATATTTTCATTTTTTGTGACTGAGCTAGAAATAATGATATGACAATATCAAATACATTTGGAATAAGACTATAGACAAACCCATAAATTTAGGAAAAAGATCGTGTTCTATTATTACCAATATATAATTCTATAAACACCCTTTAACAAACCAGTTCAATGAAATATTTTTGTGTATTAAGTTACCTGACCACAACCAGATATTGCTTTTACATAAGAAAAATCAAACAATCCATTCTGTAACTTGAAGAGAAGATGATCCAATGCCTGAAAAATATACAAATAAAAACCTTTAAAAGGGATAATGCTAATTAGTAGTATGCAGTGTAATAAAGACATTCAATTGCTGTTTTTCTATTTTGTCCACAATGTGTTTGATAAAAGAAAGAAATACAAGGCACTATTTTGGGGGCTTGTTATGTGCTCAACTGAAGTATAGTAAACTAAGGGAAACATCTTAATGAGAAATTATGCAGTACATAATCCAAAATTGATGTGGATTGTACAATGTATATTTCTGGCATATATTCCCTATTCTTTCTTTTAAGTATAAATAACACAAGAATATAAGTTAAACAAATGAGATCCCACAGAAAACAGCTTACTAGATAGAGAAAATGATTAAATAATATGTATATTGAATGCCCCTTAAGGTTTTAGAGGAAAAATTAGAAGTCAATACCATAATACAAGTCATATGACTTTTATCAGTTCTCATTTGTAGTTATAACTAGTTAAATTGAACTTTTTAGTCTTTTATTTTTTCAGATTTTGAAAATGTGTCTGGCATTTTCTAATTAATACCAAAAAAAAACCTACACTAATGTTTTTCTGGTAGTTTTCTGTGAGTTAACAAAAAAACTGTTACATTGCAGTGTTGCAGAACTGATATCTTTACAAACAAAAACTTTAAGTTAAGATTTTTAATGTGGTTGTTTTTTTAATTGTCTAAAATGCAAAAGGATGAAAATTGTAATAAATAAAACCCTTTTAACGGATGGTTAGAATTGTCTAAAAATTAAAACTTTCTAAATTTTAAATTTTATAATTATATATATGCAAAAGTAGAAACATTTCTTCTTTTTTTGGAAGTGTTCTGGACTGATTAATCAATGTTTACTCAGTTGATAAAGATTTTAGTATATAAAATTCAATCATGTGAAATATGCATGAATTTACATATATGACCTGTCCTATGGAAATCACTCACATGTAAAATGCATGTGACATGAATGCTTTTCATGTGTGACATGCATGCTTTACATGTGTGACATAATGCTTGTGAGAAATGGGGCTGCCAAATGTAATTCCCAATTTTCACCTATATATATATAGATACCTATACAAAACCAAGACAAATCTTACAAATAAGATTAGAAATGGTATAGGTATTGTTTACTGCCAATCACTACAAAATATTCATTGAAATATTCCTATACCATTGATCAATTAACCTAAACAGTCAAATCAGTCTAATGTGACCCTCAAAGGGAACTTTGAAATGGGGTCATATAATACAGGTGGTCATTTAATACAGGTTTATTTATATGAAATGCACTATAATGAGAAATAAAGATATAATGTTTTTTTTACTATGAGTCTATGTGGACTTAAGGTTTAATCTGCATTTGCCCCTTAGACTTAAAATGGAAAATGCAACTATTTTAAAGAAGAAAGTCTGGGCTGAATACAGATGGTTGTTGGTACATACAGTACAGAAAAGTGCTACTGTGATAAATCACTGTGATGGTGGAACAACCCATCTGAGTGGCACTGATGTAACTTTGTCCTATTTGTCCAATCTTCTTATTTTTTCTTGAATTTAGAGTGCTTGTAGTGAACACCCTACTTACAACAAAAAGCAAGAGAATTGGTCAAAATGAGGAGAAAGTTGAAGCAATTCCACTTAGAGAGGTGGTTCCACTATCACAGTGGTTTGTCTTGGTAACATCCTTTCTGTGCTGTAAACATTTTTTTTTTTAAATTGAACAAGAATTTAACAGAATTTGAGAAAACCAGGGGTTGATCTTCAAATACAATAAGAAACTTCTCTGTCCCTAATGTACAAACCTTGACCCACATTGCTGTAGGTACTGTGACTGTGACTTTGTCAGAATGTAAATGCACTCCATCATGTGTTCTGCAAATATATAATAAAAATGCATCACCATTCATACTTTGGAAATGTAAAGTGATGATTTTATATGTATATTCACATGTTAAACTTGACCAAATATGTATAAATAGCTATACATGTGCTTATGTTAAACTCAAAAACACATATACTGCCCTGAATCCAGTTTTAACATGATCAATTGAGATCAGAGATGGTTCTGCAGAGGTCAGGAACCATAAATACAGAAAAACTGTGAGCAATAACTAAATCAATACCCTGCCGAAGATAGGGATATAATCAAAGTTCTTGGAAACAGGACATAAATGAGGAAGAACCCTGAAAAGGCAATTTTGTATGCTTCTGTAGTTCTGAATTTAGAGAAACTTTATTGAATATATTTTCTTCCCCTATAATGATCTCTTGCAATATTGTTTTTCCTGATAAATTTGTGTATTTTATTGTAAATATTTCTAGAAAAGATTGCACAATTGCCAGAAAATAATTTCATAGTTTCAAGTTTCACTGACCATTTTAAAATGACATTTGTTATGTGCCATCTAAATAATAGAAACATAATGCTGCTGGCTATTTCTTACTTAAAATATTAAGATTAATGACAGATTTCCAAGTTATAACTTAATGAGAAACGGATGATAAATTCAGTCTCAGCATTTAATAACTCAGTAATTCTACATGTACACACCAATGAAAAGTAACCTTACTCAAATTCAGGGAGGTCTGTATCAAATCTTATTGATTTCTCACACACAAAATTTAGATCTTCATCAATAGCTACACACTTGACCTGCAAATAACAAAAATTTCACATATGAGAAAAATTTACAATAAATATCCTTTTCATTTTCTTTACAATCATAAAAATATACAGTCTTATCTGATCTAGCATTCAAGTATACAGACTTACTGTTGCTCAGTTTATTAAAGAAAGAAAGTGAGAATACATGTATATGAATTATCATCATGATCATTGATGATATAGAACATCCTAACATTGTAACTCTCTCACATGTTTGGCCAAAACAATATTTAACCTTGTGTTAAAAAAGTAAGATGTAACAAAAATTTCTTAGTCTTAGTTGGTTTTTGTAGGGTTCGTGTTACTCCAGCTTTAGTTTTCAGTGTAGTGTTGTGTGTTCTATGTTTGTCTTTCGTT
>JAULBM010353042.1:0-22063 GCA_032357055.1 Geukensia granosissima | reverse complement strand
TGGGCAGGTAACTGACAAACCTTATCACGTGCGATGCGAGTTAAACGCAACCCGTTTTACAATGAAAAGAATAGAATTTTATCAAATCCAATTGTGAGCCATCTCTGACATATACAAACAGTAATTTATGATCTACATTACAATATTTAATACTATGAAACGAATGAATAATCAGATAAAAAGAAAGAAAAAATACCTCTTTTCATATACTTAATACATGTAAAAATGAATGTAATCTACAATGCACTACATCATAAATCAGTACAATTATTCCGATTTCAAGTTACTGTTTCTAAGTTTAAATAAAAAATAAATATACTCAACAAATACATTGATGACATTTTCATTTTCGTTTATCATCAAGTACGCAATTTTCCTACTTGTTGGTTTGCAATATTTTTCATGGACAATTCCCATTTTGACTTAAATCTATCAATTAACGATAATTTAGTTTTACCAACGATATCTAATAAATTATTTCTATCTAGTCCTAAGACCTATATCATCTAGCAAAAAGTTAACACCTGACATCCAACAGTATTTGGACAAAGCAATATTTTCTTTATATACATGGAAAGTTAATGTTTTTGAGTCGCCATCATTTAACCTTGAAAGCTATTTTATAGTGTTAACTAATATATCGACATGAAGAGGTTACCTTTCAAATTCCCCAATAATAGCTTCATTCGAAGCTTTCTTATGAACACCAGATATGTACTTTAAAAACTTTAAATGTAATTTTTCTCAATAAAAATTATTATCAGCCGACATTTCAATAGAATATGCATTTTTTTCTTTTGACAAAAGATGAGAATGGATTAAGAGTACCCCAGACTTCACTTCCATACAACAAAATCGGTTTAATTGTATGGTCAAATAAATGTATAAAAGTATTTGTATTTGCTTTAACACCTTCAAAAACTTTAAGTAGTTTAAAATATGCTTTTAAAGCCCGCTTATGTAAGTCTGTTTGACATAAAGAAAATGTACCATTTGATGTTAAAATAATACTAAGATATTTATACCAAAAGAATCTGCCATGAGGATTATGTGTCCTAACATAAGAAACATGGTTGAATTTATGATCCTAATATGAAGTATGGTACATTGGGTAGGATTTGATTGATCTTCGTATTTTTGACCCTTAGCGTTTCAGATGAAGGTTAATGATAAAAGCGCTTTACAGGGTTTTAAAGTGACTTTAAATATTTGTCATAAACGTATATAAGATGTAGATCGTGTCTTTTTGACATATATTCCATATTCTGTCTTTTAAATAATGACCCAAATCCGTAATCCTAATGAACCTTAAATATGAATACGTGATAAGTAGAAAGAAAAAAGCATTTGAAAAGTCACAACGTTTTCATTAGTTTGTATAGTCTATAAAACTATTTTTCTACTTATTTTTTAGTAGAAAACATATTATCTCTCCTTAAGAGTTATTATTTTTTTACTTTAAAAGAAAACACACTAACCTCGTTATTATACTCTTTTTGTGGTATCGCTTTGTTCAATGGTTCATGAGTAAAATTTAATTTTTAATTAGATTTTAAGACGACCCCATTCTAAAAGGTTTTATAGAAGCCTTATCAACTTCTAGAGAGTAGATTTGTTATTATAAAACCAAAACATAAAAAGAACATTGCCCGGGGATATATTTAAAAATCCAGGTAAAATACTTTTATATATGTCATATCGAATTATGGCATGATGATATCTCCGTATTTGTTGCCTACCATTTTTTCTTCTTGTTAACTGCCAAGCATTCTTTATACTGTATAACTGTATACCAAGGTTTTATGTGTTAAAAATTTTCCACTCAATGAACGAAATTAGAATGACAAATGCAATTTTCACCAACAACTTTTAAATTTGGACGATATTGTGCTATACTGGTGGTGGATAAAAAAATTATGGAATTTCATGTATTCTTAAAGTCAAGCCGTTTATTATTTTACATTTAATAGATTATTATTAAAGTGACAACATTGATTTGAGTAGAAAAGACCGTCTCGTGATAGCCCGTAAATCTATAGCCAATGATTTTGTGTTTCCCGGCGTTAAAGTTTATTATGCGGGGTTGTCTGGTTCAGTGTCGTTATATTTTTTCTTTCAAAGATTTCTTTCAATTACAATTTAGTGCTACATGATTTCTGTTGGCCGATCTGGCGTACGCTCCTTGCAAAAATCCTGCTTTACTTTGCTGTCAATAAACTCTCAACGCCATGTGAAAATCAGCAGCTTTAGTTTTCAGTGTAGTGTTGTGTGTTCTATGTTTGTCTTTCGTTTCATTTTGTTGGCCATGGTCTTGTCTGTCCTCGACTTAACGATTTCTGTCTGCCCCTTTGGTATCTTGGAATTCCTTTTATAAATAGCAGGTAATTCAAATATACTACTCACTACAATTTATAGAGTTTCAAACTTACTATTTCAATCAGTTGATTACCGTATCTTCAAATATCTATAGTGTCTTCATTCTTCAACTTTTGAATTTGAGCAACAGTATCTGTAAGAATAAAACATGTGCAAACCCAAAATCACCAACATGCGTAGCTGTGAGCAAGAGTGGAAGTGTTATTGGCAGATATAACATTTTAAACTTGGGATTCACTTACCTACTTAGTACATGTACTCTTATTTCTATGAATTTAATGTGTACATGCCCCAGTATGCCATTATCACATATATAAAAATTCAATTTTGTATACTGTGAGACTATCTTTGTACAGCTTACCAGTACAATTTATATAAGAAATGAAAATTCAATGTATTTACAAAATGATTGAAATTAATTAAAATGTTAAAATGATAATTGATAAACAAATAAATATGTTAAAGTATCAACCATAATTTAAGTAACATTCCACCCAAAAGCAATATTTCATGAAATAAAATAAAAAATTGAAGTATTGTGTGTAATCACTTCTTATGATAAGCAAACAATCTTTAAATAACATTTGATTTGTATTAACACCTTAATATGTTTGAGGCAGGAACAAAAACTGTTAAAAAAACAAGTCAAATCACCCCTGTGAGAACGTTCAGTTGGGGCTAAGTTTTACCCAAAATTTGAAATACATCAGATTGATGTTATTTGAAATTTTTTGACACATTGAGGCCTTCAACACGAGGTTTTAATCCGTTACTCCGTGTTGAAGGCCTCAGTGTGACTTTGAGATGAACAGCAATCAAAGCGCTGTTCCTTTGCTTCGTATTTACTTGTACTTATGAGATTTTTGTGTCATGAATGTTTACGCCATATCCCCCTTTCCTATTTAAACAATATTTTTGTGTCATGAATGTTTACTCCATATCCCCCTTTTTCTTTTGAAACACTTAGGAGTCTTCTTCAGGCAAATCAATCAATTCACCTAAGAGATTTGAACTGACTTGGTCATTGAAGGCCTTAAATTAAAACTATTATATGAAAAATCCATTAAATATGCTAAAACACATCCATTTTCACATGGTTTTTGTCTAGAATTTGTGTTAAGACTAAACCTTTATGTATTATCAACAAATACAACATGTATATTAACTAGAGGCTCCAAGGAGGCTGTAATCACTCACCTGACTCAAAGTTGTTTTGGCAAAGTCTGGCCATGATGGCAAATTCCCAAAGATTCCAATATTAAATTATGATTGGCCATGATTGGCCTAATGGATACTGCCATTCAAAACCAAACATAAATTTTAAATGTCGAGCCTTGACGGCCATATTAGTTGGCATCCGGCAAAACCAAACAAAATTTTTATAGAGGACCATCCAATAAATATTCCACTAAAGTTTGGTTAAAATTGGCTCACTGGTTTCAGAGGAGTTGACGAAATGTAAAATTCCCAAAGGGTCCAATGTTAAACTATGTCAAGCCATGGCGGCCATATTAGATGGTTCCCTGCAAAACCAAACACAATTTTTAAAGAGGACCATCAAATGAACATTCAACTAAAGTTTGGTTAAAATTGGCTCGCGGTTTCAGAGGAATTGACGAAAATGTAAAATTCCCATAGGGACCAATGTTAAACTATGTCGAGCCATGACAGCCATATTGGATGGTGCCCGGCAAAACCGAACATAAATTTTAAAGAGGACTATCATAGGAACCTTCCAGCAAAGTTTGGTGAAAATTGGCCCAGCGGTTTCAGAGGAGTTGATGAAAATGTAAAAAGTTTACGACAACGACATATGAAAATGACGACGACGGACGCAAAGTGATGAAAAAAGCTCACATGGCCTTGTAAGCGAGGTGAGCTAGAAATAAAGACTGAACAAAAAGTTCAGCTACTTTCATTTTAAACAAAAGTGTCAAATAAACCTGAAATGCTTTCAGTTGGGACAATTTTGGTAATTTTCATGGATAAATCATGTTTTGCTAAATATTAGCATTGTAATGTAACAAAGGTATACATTCGCCTTTAAAAAAAAACTATATATATAATTACCAATTTGTTTTGGCAAAAAATATTTTTGAAGTTAAATATGTCAAGTTCAAATTGTGTCTATGGATTATTTTGGAAAAGACAAAAAATTTATTTTTTTACCTTTAGAAAAAATTATTAATGGTTCCTGTCTTGGTTTACCCAGAGAAATATTATACAAGAGATTAGCATATCAGGTAAATATCACACTTACCAAAAGAGATCTATCAAAATTTATAAAAGTACAAAATAAATTAACTGAATCTCTGAAATTACAAAAGATATTGAAATAAAACCTTCAATACCATTACAAGAAATTACTTAGCTTTTACAATCAGTTTGAACTAAAAATTTACTTTCTGAAATAAAAAAGTCTCAAAGGGCCCAACGTTGCACTCTGTTTGTGACATTGTTTGATTTTTATGTAAATTTAGGATTTCAAATCTGCAAAAAATTTTAAATGCTGATAATAAAACAAAAACAAATTCCAAAAGCTGCTGAGTTTTGTGTATTTTATGTAAAATGACATAAAATCAACTTTAATATTTCCTGCAAATCTAGGATAAATTAGTTTTCAAAATAAGAAGAGGACCCTGTGATAATTTCATGTATTATATGACATTACAGGAAGTTGCCAATCTCTTTTATCATATGTCTCTGGTTCAATTAGGAAACCTATGTTTTCCTTTCATACTTCTTCTTCACCAATTTAAAAACATTGCAGTCAGAGTCGGAGTCAGAACTTATAACAAAGACTGCATTTGTTTTTTTATATGGCAAAGAAAAACCCTGAAAGACAGGTGGTTTCCTTTTCAAAATCCTCTCAGACGGTGTAGATGAAACTTCGTGAGCATCATCAGCTGTTGATGCAGACAAGGTTTCATCCCTTGAATCAGACAGTTCAACAGAGCTTTCTCTATTAGAGGAAAAAAGATCTGCAGAACCATCTAATCCAACTGTGACGTCACTATTTTGTCTATCGGATTTTGAAAATAGACTCATTGAGTTGTCATATGTGGAGTCGGAGGATGTTACGTATGTTATAGTTTGAACACCAGTACCATTACCTTCATCACTCCATGTACAAGAACTTGACTTGTCTGAGCGTTCTTCAGCAGCAAGCTGCAGGTTTATCCATGGATCAGGTGCTACAATTGCAAATTCCTCATGGATAAACCTATGCATGATAGCCTCACGCGCATTTTGAAATATTTTCAAATTCCTATTAATGTGATAAAAATCAGGGGCATGCAATTTAATAACTTCATCATGTATTGATGTTAACGTTATAGTTCTGGAGGACATTTCTGAAAATAATGAAAATCACATATTCACAATGTTACATGTCTGGACACAAACACTTTTTTAAAAGTCATGTTTTTGCCATTGTAAGAATATGATATATTTATTAGTTTTACTTGTCTTGAAAAGAAAATAGTAATGTACTATTTGCTTGCCTTTGTACAACATTACATTATTATCAAACAAGAGGCTACCAAGAGCCTGTAATCACTCTCCCTATGTCCAAGATGCTTCTTAAGTATAAATTGATCATTACAAATTTCCTCAAAGGGTCCTATGTTTAACCATGTTTGCCTGTTTTTGGCCATTTTGGTTGGAAAGACTTGATCATTTGATAGAGATTGTAAGAGAGGACCACATTAAGACCATTACTGGGAAGTTTGGTTCCAATGGGCTTAATTGCAGACATGAAGACCTTTAAGTGAATTTCCCATAGGGTCCCATGTTTAACTATGTTGGCTGAGGCAGCCATCTTTGATGGAGGTCCAAGTCATCGGATAGAATTTAACAGAAGACCTCCTACAGACAATAACTGCCAAGTTTGGTTCCATTTGGAGAAGTGGTTTCATACAAAATATCATTAATTGAATTTTCTATTAGAGTCTTATGTTAAACTATGTTCCTTACATGTATGGTCACCATCTTTGTTGGAGTTTGGGGCATCAGACATAATTGTGATGTTTTCCTTCAAAGGTCATTCTAGCAAAGTTTGTTACCAATTATCCATGTTGTTTTACAAAAAAAGAAATTTTAAAATTTAATCCTTTTTTCTATTTATAGTAACAATGTCAACTTGTTGGGGATGCTGAACATATATTTTCAATGGGAACACCTAAAGACCATTCCAGCAAAGTTTGGTGCCAATTAGACAGCCGGTTTAACAATTTTTTTTAAGTAACAGCAGCATTTTCGGTTGGGTGTTGGGGATGCCAAGTATATATATTAAATAAAACCATCCAAGGCTGCAAAGTGGCAATTTACATTTGTTATTTTACAAATGAATAATTTTAAAGTATAAAATTTAAAGAAAATACCACAAAATGGTAAAAAACTCCAACATTTGTTTTGCGAATTTAATGAAATTCTCTTAAGTGAAAGACAGAAACTTCAACTTTTAGTTTATATTTTACATACATGTATTGAAGGGCATTGCCTTATATGGCTATGGCCAGTTTTGCCTCTTTTAATAACAATGCTTTGTAAGTACCGGTAGTACTAGTTTTCTCTAATTGTATCAGAGATATAAACTTAATATTTTTATACTTTTTATCAGTGTACTTTTAGAATGTAACTATAGATTTTGGATTATACTGTAATTTTGTGAATTTATTCAGTCCTTTTGATGGAGATACATCAAAATGGACTGCCTCAGTGGTGTAATGGTTATAATTAGCATGCTCGCTTCGAGTGCGGAAGGTCGTGGGTTCGATTCCTGGCCGAGTCAAACCAAAGACTTTAGAATTGGTATATGCTGCTCTTCCACTAAGCAGGCAGCATTAAGGAGTAACAGCATGGACTGGTTGGCCCAAAGTCACAATTATTATAATGTGTCTGGGTAAAGTGGCATGTTTTCCTGCAGACTGTTGCTTTCAAGAGCTAGCCTGTTAAAAATCAGGCTCAGCATGTTAGTCTAGTACAAAGCAGGGTTCATCATTATAATTCATTAAAATGCTCTCGTCCTGAATATGTATGAAATATTGGCCACTGTAAGTTAAGCAACATTCAATCAATCAATACATCAAAATCTGATGCTTTAATAAGTAATATTTTATGGTGATACAGTCAGATGTCTGCTTCCTATCGTTTTACATTTTTCAAGCAAATTTCATAATGTTGTAAACAGTTCAAGAAATAAATAGGCATTTGAAAACTAGTCTGTTTAAAGTTTTTTGCAAAGTTTAACTTGTACAGAAAAGTTTCAGTTTATTTTCTGTCTGACTTCTTTGATCTAATTAAAGTTAAAGAAACTTTTAATGACTTCATCATCATCATTATTATTATTATTATTATTAAAGCCAGTTGTATTATCCTAATGCGACTACTTTTTAACATCATCATGTATATCATGTATATATACATGTATATCATTCATCAATAGTCACAAATAAGCAAATAATTGTCAGGCATAAAAATAATTCATTTCACAGTCAGGGAGATTGCTTGTTTAATCGGTATTAGTGGTAGTGGTTGATGGGTTTGAACATGGTAAACAGCAAATTATTGCTCACAGAATATCATTTGTAATTAGTTGGGGGGGGGGGTTGAAAGTTATTAATGTCCTACACAGCAAATTAATGGTCCTACTAGCATGCTCTTGGTCGGACGGAGTGTAATTAGGGAGGGGATTTGAAAGATATTAACTTCCTACACAGCAAATAAATGCTCTCAGTCGGACAGGAAGAGTGTTAATCTTATTACGTGGTGGTGGTTGACAGTGTTTAACATCCTACACTTGATAATTACAGGGGGAGGGGGTATTAATGTCCTACACAGCAAACTAATGCCCTCAGTGGGACGGTGGAGATAATACTATCTAATAAATAATATTATTATAATTACTTACAGAATATTCCAGTTTATGTACATATGTATATACATATTATTTGTTGAAAACAGTTTTTATGAGAAACTTAAATGCAAAATATTTACTTTTTAAGTTTTGAATGACTATGTTTTCAGAAGCCATATTGAAAAAAGAATTAATATGCAGTTTACAATATATTTCAATTGTTTGAAACGAAAACAACAGTTTTAAAACTAATTTTATGATTATTTTTTCTTATTCAAAGGGAGGCCATATCAACCAAGGGAGATAATTGAAAACAGTGAAATAAGCTATAGTCCATGGGGAGATAACTTCACTTCAACATTTTGTTTCATGTTTTTACACAATATAACACATTTTTTCAAAGCAATAATACATTTCTATGTGTTACAAATCATGTATACAATGTTTTTAATCTATGGACAAAGTTCAGACAATTGCCTCTTTCAGAAATAATTTGCACTGATAGAAATCCATGCAAACCTATTGCATAAAAAATGTATACCAAATTCTGGGAAAAAATTCCATAATAGAAAAAAAACTTACTATTTTTTACTACCAAATCAACTCCTTTAATTGTCGTTAACACAATTCCTATGTGACTGGTTTTTAAGAAAGCTCAAATCACGGTTGTAGCCGGCAATGACATTCAGCTAAATGGTGTCATTAAATGACCTTTCAACCCATCCCGGATATTCACAAAGTAAAGGAGTTATCTTTTCCATTTTACGTCATAAGTGGAACCCTGAAGATGCTAACAAAGACAAACCTATGACGAAAATTCCTGACCTGGCACATGCACATGAGACATGTGGTGGGGTTAAACTATTTCAGTGGATAATCAACCCTCCCCAAAGAAGGAGAAGTCAATGAAAACGAAAGCAGTAACCGACGAACTATAATCAAATTCTGACTAGAGAGTACCTTAATCAAAATAAATATACTAAATTAAATACATGAAAAAATAGCTTCATCTCTAATAAATGCTCACAGTTATTGAAAGCAATCTCTGGGTGAGATTCCTGATGATCAACATCAAGCCTCTGAACACACGATATCATCAAACACAGTATGTCTGATCATTTAATATTATGATGGCATTAAACGAGAAGAAAGACAAGATTGATGCAATGCCAAATGTATAAAAAAAGATTTATGCCTTGACTATATCGGCGAACTTGTACCCCTTGTGGATAAGTTTGTTTAACGGAACGGTGAGAATTAAGGGATCATTTTTAAATTTGTAAGCTTTATTTATAAGGTTTCCATAGAAGATAGCATATGTGTCACATGTCGAATCAAAACTCAGGATCAAAGGGTCAAATTTAGAACCGAATATTTAACGACAATTATGGAAATACTAAAAAATATTCCCTGTTTGAATTTTGTTTTACGCCTCTTTGAGTCATTACTTTTAAAACATTTATTTTTTCAAACAAACAACTAATTAAATGAAGGCTACATAATTTGATGAGTGGCACGTAGGGCTGAGGGTCAATACTGCTGACCGATATTGTATACCATTATAATACAGAAACAGCCATTTGTGACACTTCAATAAAATAATCTGAATTGTCCGTATGACAAGGCTTCATCAATATGATAAGGACCGGGCGAAATTTTGTCGATGACCTCAATGACTAATTAAAAAATACATTTTCTGAGGCAATATAGATTTTGTTACTTATTGCCATGGCAATACAGACATTGTAACTTATTTCCTCGAGGTCGAATTTTCCGTATTGAAATAGAAATTATGAATGATAGGAACTCAATTTTATTGACAAATATAGAATAACTAAAATATCACCTGTTTATATCTTGTTTAAAGCCTGGTTAAGTCAGTTCTTTAAAAACCTTAAATTAAATAATCAACTGGTCCGATTGACAAGGCATGCAAGTTTACTAGAAACGCATTAAATATTTCGGGGATCTAGTGGCGATATAGATTTAAATACGTATTGCCATGACAATAGAGACGTTGAGAAGTTGCTCTTATTTATTTTTTGGGATGTGCATATATGTTGGAAGGATACAGTTTACATCTTTCCAACATTCGTTCTTAATTCTGATAATTTAAATCTTTCTCAAGTTATTTGATCTGATCAGTTTTAATTTAAAAATCTGGAATACGGTCGGGACGCTCTCAGCACGTCTACACTCAATTTCCTGTTTTCCAATATTTGACCCCGAGACGTCCTGATGAAGGTTAATCCAGAAAACCAATCAGGTCCCAAACAACCAATGGAGACATTGGTTAAGAACAGATCTCTTTCCTATAATACGCCTTCCATAAACTATAACGGAGGGAAAATAGAACCACGGTTTTTAGCTAGGTCTAAATGAAGGTACATGGAAAGTGATCAAGCTAAATTCAGCTACAGTTAGATTCGAATAGTCCATGGGATCCAACGTGCAGGACACTTCCAGGTATAGAACAGACCATATCCCTATATAGGCTTTCTAATGCAAAAAGGACACCCAACGGTGTACTAGATGCGTCTAAAAGGAGGTACATGGGGCCTTTTGCAAAGTACAGTATCTGTGGTGGGTCAAGTAGCCCACGGGACTGTTCATAGGGTATTTTAGGATAGGAACGGACCCATGTCCCTTAATATATCTCTTGCGGCCAAAAGTGCGGAATAAACAGATTTAACGGTTACCTAACTAAAGCTAAATAGAGGTACATGAAAAGCCCTTCAATCACATTCAACCACAGGTAATTTTAATTATCACTGGGAGCCCCAAGCAACTAGGAATAGAATAGAACCATATCTTCAGTATGCCTTCTTTATGCCAACAAAGGTCGAAAAAACTAAGCCAATGATGGTTCTCTAGATACGTCTTAATTGGTGCAATGGGTGTCTTCATTCTACAGGCAGATCCATATAGCCCACTTTTGGAGATGCTTCAAGGAATAAAATGTCTCCATGTCCATAAGAAAGCTCGCATAAAAGTGCGGAAAGTCGGGCCAAGGGTTCCCTAGCTAGGTTCAAATGGAAATACATCGAACAACCTTCCAGCTGATTCAGCTCCAGGTATATTCAAACTGTCAAGTATTCCATGGGACACTCCAAAACGACCATAGCGACACTACTAAGATAACAACGGATTCATATCCAATAAAATGCCTTTCATAGGTCAAAAAGAGTGAGACATACGCAGTAAGCACTAGGCATACGGGTGTCTAAACGGAAGGATCCTTTTCCGCTAGGTACAATATTCAAGGTCAAAAAGCCCATAAGAAATTTTAAAAACGACTTGTAGGTAATATTATAGGAAATCAATCGCTCCATATCCATTTAAAAGCGTTTCGTAGACCGTAAAGAAAAAAAACCCGATTCTATGGTTCCCTAAGTAAGTCCTATGGATTTTCATGGGACACCCTTTCAGCTAGCAACATTCTCTAAGTAGGTCCGAATAGTCCATGTGACTTTCAAAGCGGCTGCTAGGAACTTTTTTAGGAACGGAAAGCCATTTATCAACCGTAGAAGATGAGAAAAAAAGACCAGGTGTCCTAAGTTCGTATGAATGGAGGTACATGGAAGCATGTGTCTTATAATACCAGAATAGAATCGTTTACTTAACAGTCTTTCATTGGGCCAAAGGGACTAAAACAGAGCCAAGGTACGTCTAAAAATTCATGGAACCCCATTTGCGCTAGCTAGATTCTCAGTGTAGGTTCGAATGGCCAATGTGACTTTCAAAGCAGCTGCCAGGTTATATTCTAGGACTGTAACGGGCCAATGACCCTTGATAGGTTATATGTAGATCTGGACGAAAAGCAGAGCCAAAGTGGCCTTGGTAGGTTTAAGTAGAGATACATGGAACCGCGTGCCAGCTTAATTCTCCAAAAAGATTCAAATAGCCCATTTGAACCCTTCAAAAACTGCTAGGGACAGGTAAAAGAACGGATCAATTTCCCTATCCTATCGTCTCGTAGAATTGGAATGGACCCTTTTCCCTTTATAGGCCTTTTTTCTTTTATAGAAAAATAAAACTTTGAGATATTGTTACATATCAAGTGTGAAACCTATTGATTGTTGGGAAAATCCGTTCAAGGTCAAAGTCAGTCACAAAAACCCCAAAACATTCAAAATATTTAAAAAATGTTTTCGGACGATAACTCAAAAATGTTTAAAACAGGTTCAGATCAACATTTGGGCTATTGTTACTTATTAAGCAAGTGAGAACCGTATTGATTTTGTGGAACTATGTTAAAGGTCAAAGTCGCAAGAAACACTTTAACAATTTGGTGAAAATAAGGTTGCCGGAAGACAATTCAAAAGTTTACATCATATTAGCAAGATCTGAGAATTTCGTTTCATATCAAGTGAGTGAGAACCATATTTGTTTTAGTAAAATGTTTCAGTGACCAACGAAACTAAGACATTGACTTCAAAAGTTTACATCAAAGCTTTAGGATAGAACTAAATATTAAATCAGGGGGGCCCTTTTGGAATCTATCCCACAAAGGTCAAGATCACAGTTACTAAAAAGTTAAGTTTTTTTAATTCTCAAAATGTACATCCGATAATGTTGAATCAATTTCCTGAAAATTTTATAGCGGAATTACTTCATTTAACTGTAACAAGAAAGTCATGTTTGCTTGAGAACTTTCAACTCGCCTATAGAGTCCCCGATATCATTCTATTGTTTTGTGCTTATATCGACACGAGTGAATCTATTACCTACAACATTTTCACACGACAACAATTTTAAGGCTTCATCTTCTAAACTGTGCCAAATTGAACCAATCTTAACTGGAAGCATCTATAGAAAATCATTTACAAAGGTTCCTGGTTTCGATCCAATCAGATATTAAACATGGCTGACATGGGCAATGCTTGTTTCTTATCGGTGATTTAAAAAAAACTTCTGTTCTGAAAATAACAAACCAAAATTAAAAGAAAGCCTCTATGATAGGTCCTTTAGAATGTTTCCTATTCATTTCTGATCGGAATAAAACACGACTTTCACTGGCATATTTTTTTAACAAAATTGGTAGGGACCCATTATTAAAAGGTCCTTAAGAAAGTAAATTTTAATCTTATATGGCTACAAACATGGTCGCCATGCTTGTTTTCGATTGGCCGTTTTTAGAAAAGATTTTGTTTCTAAGAGTTTCAAGGCATAATACAAGTAACCTTGACAGCAGGCATTTACGCAAGGTCATATTCCACCTTTATCCATGTGATTGTGATCACATTGCATTGCTGCTTTTACAAGCAAAACATGTTCGCCTCTGACTCCCAAAATAAATTAAAACTTTGAGTAGAGCATGGCCGCCGTGAGAAATCAATCTTTTGATTAGCCGATTTTCAAATATATTAACTCCTCTATAAGTGCTAAGCTAAATGAAATAGAATTATTGAGCAGCATCCTTAAAACGAACTACATTTCTTTTCATTAAGTTCCGATAGAAAAAACAAACATGGCTGTCAAGCGATTGAGGGATTTAAAGAAAATATAACATCTTTCATACCTCTCTGCCTTAAAAACCCCAATTTTACAGGAAACATCTAAAATACTTCGTGTTTCAAAAATATTTTTAGTCCTTATCAGAAAGGACAGATATTCGGCCATTGTCAATAAAAAATCTTCTTATCTGAAAGTTACTTTGTAAATGCAGTCAAATTAAGGCCTTGTCCAAATATCAGATGAGCGAAACAGACTCAGTTTCCTGAGTCTCTAGATTAGGTAAAGATGTAAGATGTTACTGTAAGGAATTAAATAAACAGAAAAACTACTTTTATATTCGAATACCTTCGTTCTACAACTACAGATCGGGCTTTCAGAATTTTAATTTAAGTCGTTTTAAGTTGAAGGTATTTAATTCCAAACTCATCTAGTCCTTATCTATTTCTCAATTGATGAGATATACTTGAGTGTATCTAAACTATGTAAAATTTACTTTGCATTACAGAAATTTCCTGCAACAGTTCATCAGCTTTGATCAACTCTGGACCTGTGAACATTGTTTGCTCTCTAAATGATTCGACTTCATTTTCCTCTATTAGTATAACATTCACACCAGATGCCGAATCGAGTCCTGTCCTTAAATCACTGATTCAAGCTAACCGCAGTGTTACAGACACGGATGACAATATTATTGTCACTCTTGTTGAAAATATAATCACAATAACTATACTTAATGCGTCCTGTGATACTAAAGGAACCTATGGTGTGACAGTAGATATAAATGGCGATTCAGCTTATGCAGTTGGAATACTGACCATAGTTCGTAAGAATCTTTTTAATTCTTTAAGCTGGCATTTTGATTATTTATAGCAGTAAGATATACATAAAACTAACTTATATTAATTAACCTATCAAAAATATTTAACCTTTGACCGGCCGTGTATACTTTGCTTTATAAAGACTCTGTTGTGAGTTGTACAATCCATCTATGAAAAGTTTTATTCTTTGCTTATATGTTTTACTGTTAACGTGTATATTTTCGTGAAACGCGAATTGAACCACTTTGGGTGGTATAAATTTCCCAAACTAAAACATTTTTCTAGTAATAACAAAAGAACATTCAATATTCGCCTTGTTTTAAATTGTTGAGCAAACGTTAATAACTCGAAATAAGCGAAAATTACCGCAATGCAAAACTTTCACGTTTATAGTAAAATGAAATGGAATGTTTTTCATAATTTTATTATAACAATTATTCCAAATTTTCTATTTTCACTACCCAGTCCATCTTTTTGACTTGTTCTGGTCAGGTACGTATCTACATCTGTATATGGCAAATACAGTTCTGACAAATCTGTAATGATTTAGTTATTTAAGACATACCACAGTTATGGCAAAGCACCAAAAGAGGCATCACAAAATTATATATGTCGTAGAGAGTTCAAAGTCAAAGTGACTTACACATATATTTCGCTGCTCCTTCATGTTCACATAAAAATCTGCTTTGCCAGATGGTTCTCATAAACCAACACGGCAACGCCTAACGACAGTCTACAGAGAACTTGAAATATTCAAAATTTTATTTATGACGATAAAATAAATAGAGTAAACGTACATTGAATATTGTTAGACAAAAACCTGAATCGATAAGAAAAATCTAGTCCAATTTTGTGAGTATTTTCACTTGCCTTATTCTTCTTTACAGACAATCCAGGAAAACCAGTGCTGACATTAAATGCAGATCAAGTAATTAACCTCGGATTCTATAGAGAAGGCCGAGAACATACTTGTACTGGTGATGTTGGGCTGTCAACCAATCAGCTAATTATCGAAATTCAATATTACAATCAAACTGACTTCCAGGAATTTCCGGAATCAACCATTGAAGTCAAAGATCGCAGAAAGGAACCATTTGAATGTCCGTACAAAGAAACTATTACATTTGGAATAAAGTTTACGAAAGAAATGGATAACGCAAAAATCCGTTGTAGAGTGTCTGGTCCAATGGATAATGAAACACAAACTGTAGAAGATTTGGCACTAATTCCAAGTATGTTGATAAGTCTTTCGTCTTTTTTCTGCTTTTTGTCACTTACAATAACAAAAATGTTCCACTAACTGTGAGTGGTTATGATAAATTAATGCATATTATTATAATCATAATAATATTATTATAAATAATATTATTTATAATGTTGAGTTAAAAAACTCAACATAACAAAGCACTTTTGATACCGTCATTTAAAACAGATCATCACAGTATTTAAAGGGGTCTTTTGAGAAAGACTTTTGTTCTGTGGTTGATCTACACTATTTTTCGACAATGCCTATACTGGTTTATCTTTGGCTACTATTAAAATTGGACGGAGGGAAAGATTTGCTTTCAGCAAAAGCCCACCTACCAAAGAAACTTTTTTATTTTAATATATATATATATATATATATTAATTGCTTCAAATTCAAGTCGAAAAGTCTTTCTTATCTTATATAGTCTTTTGACTGGCAATTGTAGCTAAGAGAAAAAAAATGTCAAGGATACCAAGACTCCGAATTTGCCAATGAAGCAAAAATCCATGTGAGCTTTTGTCATCACTTGGCGTCCGTCTTCATCCGTCAGTAAATTTTTTATCTTCTCCTTGAAAACCGCTAGGCCAAATAGAACCAAACTTTACAGAAAGCATCAATAATCCATGGAAGATCCTAGACAAAGTTTTGTCTTTTCGTATTAATTAGACAAGAACAAGGCCGCCATAGACGATTCTTGTTTTTTATTGACTTATACATTAAAAATCTTCCTCTCTGAAATCGCTTGGTCCAATAGGTTACGATGTAATGTGCCGCATCTATGGAAGGTCCTTAATTATTACACTTTCCTTGTTTTCTTCCGATCGGATAAAATATGGCCGCCATGGAAGACTCTTGTTTTTGAATGTCCGATACATTAAAAATTTCTCCTCTAAAACTACTTGGCCAAATGGATTAATATTTGATTTGGAGCTTCTGGCGAAGGTCATTTATAAAGTTTCATCATTTCGTCCCGATTGGACACAAAACATGACCGCCATGGACGGTTTTGTTCAGATTGGCTGATTCGTCAAACAAGCTCCTCCTCTTAAACTAATTGGCCAAATGTCAGGTGCGAAATACAGGCTTAGCCTCATCAGCAAGTTTAACTTGATATACATTAGTACCATTATAACATCGAAAAAACAATTCAAAATTTAAAAGAAATCATGCTTTTAGCGTTACAGAAAAAAGAAAATCTATAGCGTGCACAAATTTCTGATCACCTATGCCAAGTTATTGCTCGAGAGTAGCCGGTATTATGTTCAAATAGTATTTATTTCAAGTCACAGTTTAGTAACTGTTAATAATTACGGTTTGTAACGTTTAAGTGTTTACGTGCGATATTGTGGTTGTTGAATAATTTGTGAAATGAAATATGCCCTCCTCTGAAAAAGTCTAGTATTATCATTGTCAATATAAGTGAAATAAATAGAGAATTAGATTGCTAAATTGACATTGGGCCAATCAGAAACAAAAATCAAATGGCCAATTGTAGCCTTGACTTTTGTTTAACATTATAAAGGATCTTCAACAGATGTTACTGTCAAATATTAATCCATAATTAGACCAGGCGCTTTATTGAAATTCATTTTATGTATCAACTAATCAGAAACAAGGATCATGGCGGCAATGTATTTAGACTAATAAAAATAATAATACCTTATATATTTCCTTTCTGTCAAATATTGCTCCATTCGGCCAAACAATGTCAGAAAAGAAGATATTCTCGAATCAGGCAATCAGAATCAAAAACCACTTATGGTCGCCAGATTTTTGTCGAATCATAACGAAATGAGAAAACATCGTTGCATTAGCATTTCACTAAAAATTATTCTATTTGGCCAAGCGATTTAAGACGAGAAGAAATTTATTACCAGACGACCAGAAGCGAGAATCGTCAATGACGGCCATGTTTTGGTCTGATCAGGACGAAATGCGGAAACTGTTTTAAGAACCTTCAATAAATGCTTTCTATGTAATATTGTTCAATTTAGCCGATCAGTTGTTTAGGTAAAAATATGTTATATTTTAGCAAATCAGAAACAAGAATCTTTGCTACGTCGAAATGTAAATTTTATCTTGTACAACGAAATAAGGAAATATTGTTCAGGACCTTACTTAGATTGTTTAGGACCTTACTTGATTCAATATCAAATTTTTATTCATTTTGCTAGGCAGTGTTCGAGGAGTATCGATGATTGTAAAATGTATCAGACAAAAAAGCCTCTATGGCAGCAATGTTTTTCCGAACGTGAATTTAATAAACACTAGTTGCGTATTATGTCATATAATATTTTCGTTTTCCGTTAAGTTTTGCCGAGCGCTGAAATGAACAAGAGATGCTTAGAACATAAATATTTCTTTCTTTCATTGTAGTTTTAAAATAAATGTTAAACGTTAGTTATGTTTGTTTTATTTGACTAATTTTCTACAAACAAAACAAGAACAGTACAAAAAAGGTCTTTGGAATCATCTTAACGGATAAATGAATTAAATTTTAAACTTGATATTGCGTACACGAGTCCTCCTTGTAATCAATATATCATTCTTTTCATTCTGTGGATAATGGGTAAAGCGTACATTATATTAAAGAACATATTTTCATTTTCTTGAACTTTTTTGCTAACTATTTATGTATCAAATACCGTCAGCATTTTTGGATTAAGTGTAAAAACTACAAAAACATGGCTAAGAAAAAGACTTTTTCAACACGAGTAATTTTTAAAGGAAACGAGCACTTCCATCGACTTAAGTTGAAATATAAAAAAAACTATGCAACATTTAGTTAAAAGAAAATCCGGCAAATGATATGTTTATTTCGGTAAAGATAAAAATGTTAGATTTGTGTTTCTTTGGTCGATAAATTTTTCATTAGAATTTGTTTTACTATTTTTACATATCATTCAAAGGATAAATAGTGTTGACTTAATATGCTAATGCATATTAAACGCTCATCCATGCTATATGCCTGTAAGATATTGTGATAACTAATGGGCGGGTTTTTCTCACTTTGATTTATTGTACAATGATTTAAACATTCAGAGTAATAATAACAATATTGTAATATGCCAAAATATCTCCAAAGGTTAGAAGGCATAATGAACTCCTCTCTGGGTCGTGCATTTTGCCTTCAAACCTTAAGAAATATTTTGGGATATTACACGGAATACACAATATTATTGTATAAATAATGTTAAACATAGATTTACTGCTTTTGTTTAAATTCGGAAACACGGAAAATAAGAAAAAGTATTCGAAACTTATTGCTTATAGTAGGTGTCCGTACAGCTTTGGCTTTCTTTTTCGATTTTTTAATTAAAATATATCTTGTTCTGTGTTTGTATCTCGAACTTTCTATTTGTTTTTATTCTAATGCTACTTATGAGAGGTTACCCCTTGAAATGTTCATACAGTATATTAAAATGTGCAATATCTATTCAACATCGGTAATCTTAAATTTTGAATCCACTGCGTCTATGCCTCTGCTGGAAGGCCATAGGTCTCAAGGAGTTTTCACCAGCCAGTTGTCAGACTTGTCTGACATGGAAATGATCAAATAATTTTTTACAGATATTTTCTAAATTTGTTTAAATTCTTAAGCTAGACCAATCCCGTACATTAGTCCAATAAATCGGCTAGTAAAAATACAAGAAATAAGTCATCATTGCTTTAGATTAGGTCGATTGTCGTGTTTAATGTATAGTTTCACAATTAGCATTTCGGGGCCTTTTACAGCTTCTGTTATGGTATGGACTCTGGTTCATTGTTGAAGGCCATAATGGGACCTGTAGAAGTTAAAATTCTACTGTCACTTGGTGGGTGGCTGTCTCATGGACAATCATTCCACATCTCCTATTTTTATATATTTTGTCCGATAGGGATGAAATGAGCAAAATTTGTAAAATGCCTTCCATAGAGATGCTTCCTTAAAGTTTGGTTCCATTTGACCTAGCAGTTTCAGAGGAGATGATTTTTAATGTATCAGTCAATCAGAAACAAGAAGAATCCATGGCAGAATGTTTTTGTCCGATAGGGATGAAATTAGCAAACTTTGTAAAGGGCCTTCCATAGAGATGCTTCCTATAAAGTTTGGTTCCATTTGACCTAGCAGTTTCAAAGGAGATGATTTTTAATGTACCAGTCAATCAGAAACAAGTATAATCCATGACAGCCATGCCTTTGTCGGATCAGTACGAAATGAGCAAACTTTGTAAAGGACCTTCCATAGATGCTTCCTATAAAGTTTGGTTCCATTTGACCTAGCAGTTTCAGAGGAGATGTTTTTTTTTTTATATTTCAGCCAATCAGAAACATGAATTGTCCATGGTAGCCATGGTAGTTTGTTGACAGATGTAACAAGGTAATTAAAATGTAAAAGTTTACCAAAGGATGGACACTGGATGCCAATTGATGACAAAAGCACACATGGCCTTTGGCCAGGTGAGCTAAAAACAAGAGCTTGAGATAAAATTTGCAAGTATTCAGTTCTATATACATGAAATACTATATGGTATGTTTAAATAATCATGCCCTTTAGAGAAAGTTTTTTATAGGTACTTTAATGTGCAATAACATTTGATGTCTACAACTTCAACTATTCTTTTTCTCATTCAACATGTAAAGGCACTGTCTAAGGCATGTTTTACTAACTATAATTTCATACATGTCAAACCTACTGCTTGCTATGGGAGAATCAAGAATTTCTCCTGACTATGCAGGAGACAAACATCCTGATATTCAAGAATCCTTCGGTGAAGTCTCCTGCAATATTTTTCTTTGTAAGTCGCCAATCATTGATTACTTTTGGCATGGTCATTGCAACATGGCTCTCAATTTGCTACATGTCTCTAGACAAGGATGTTTATTTGAACTCTAGATGAACACATTCAACTACTTTGACATTTAAATGTTAATTTACACTTTAATCTCTTAATTACCCCTGTGCCCAAGAGGTGACTTCATTTTCAATCATTACTGGTATGATTCTTTGAAAAGTAACCAACTACAAGGTACTTCCCCTGTTTCGAGAAAAAATGTCATTTTATTTTGTTTTGAACAAAATATTCTGGTAGTACATTTTGTACTCATTTATGTGCTGTAGTAATTTGTGATGAAGGAGATGATCTTCCTAGCTCATGATAGTTACAAATGCATTAAAAAGAAAAATTTTGAAACAACTGTTTAGATAACTCCCAGAGCTGCTGGAAAATTAAGCATTTAAGCAATTAAGGAAACTTCCAACTAAATAAATAAGAACTTTATCATTCTGAGTCATGTAGATGTCCTAAAAGCAGCAACAGGTGATGCGGAGCAAGGAACTTCTACTGTTGTACAACATGGAGTTATGAAGTAAGGAGCAACTTTATACATTGTACATCGCCCTAAACGCTGTGACCCATAGGGGACCAGCCCCGCTGCATTATGTTGAGGGAAGACACAGTCATGAAAATCACTTCACAGCAGCACCAGTCTGTACTGTTACACATTATGGCCCTTTAAAGAGCTGTTGTTAGACCAACATAAACCAGCAAATTAAAAAAAATCAACAATCTGACACAATCTTTAATCAACAATACTCAAGTCGCCATAACCATGCTCCTAACCAAACTATTCCAAAAACTTTCAATGCCTAAGATAAAAAATACAACAAGTTCCACTAGGGACTGCCAAATGAGAGCATAAAGTTGCTGTGTACTGTACAATGTAAAATACCATAAACCACCACTTATTAAGACTTTACCAAAGCAATTACTTTGAATCAAATTTTCAGCTTTTCCTGCAATGCCTTTATTATATAAAGGGAATATATGGCTAAATAGGAAACAAGAAGTAAAAAACTTTGATTGATTGATTAAATGTTGCTTCATTACCAACAACAAATATTTCATGCATGCTCAGGATGATGGCATATTAATGAATGATGATAAATGTATCCTTCTTTGTACTAGACTGACTTTCTGAGCTGGATTTTTTGCGTGTCAGATGACAAAAGTAACAGTCCACAGAAGGACATGCTACTTTACCCAGGTAACAAGTCAATCAGTCCCCAGTCGTTCCGTCCTCGGTATTTCCGTCCCCAAAAAGAACAGTTGACCCGTCCTCACAAAAATAGATATATGTAACCATGTAAATATTATGTTGTTAAATAGGAGAACATATTATCTATTTGAAAATAATTACTTTTCATTTGTTTTATTGTTTAATTCCAATTAGTTGATTAATTCAGACAGAAATGATTAACTATTGAAAATAGAGTAATAGAGTTATTGTGAAGACAATGAAGTTATGGCTTTACAGTTATTTCAA
>JAULBM010353031.1:0-12082 GCA_032357055.1 Geukensia granosissima | reverse complement strand
AGCATTTTCACAACAACTTATTATTGTGTCACAAAATCTAAAATTTGGGCCAAATATGGGGCTTAACGTACCTACTAGCGGTGTAGTCGGTCGGTACATTAAGTCCGAAAAAAGTTCGTGTCAGTTCCTTTACTATAAGTAAAATGAATGAAAGTAATATTCCCGACTTTAATCGTTTCGCTGACGATGAAGAAACAAATCGGGTCGTTACACACACGAAGGTCTTAACTAAATGCGTGCAGAAATAGGCCGCTCAGACACCACCCATTTTACATATGAAAAGGAACTTGCGACTTGACAATCTATGAGTGTCCATTCATAAAATTCAACACAACCAAAGACAATATCAACAAATTATTAAACTTATCAGGCAATATCCGGCCTGAAAAATCCTTTCTTCGACATTCAGCCTTACTAAAATATTGACTCAAATCCTCAACAAGTCTCGAAAACACGACAACCCTTCAAGCTTCCAAAAGGAAAAGGACGACCTACTTTATAAAATAGAAGAGCTGAACAATTACATTAGAATATCATACGCTGAACCCTCTCTCCTAATAACATTCAGTAGCTCTTTCTTCTGATACAGAGGTATCCCTTCGCATTAGTATTTCTGTTTACTAAGAACGTTCTTGTTCTGATGTTTGTGCTTATCATAATTCATTGTATTGTATCCGGATTTCAAATATTTTGACATTGAACACTGCAAAATGGCCATAGGGTGCATTGATATTGGTTTTTGAATACTTTATAAGGACGATGTACATCCTCTTCCAACTCCTGCGAAAATGTGGCTCTATCAAATTCTTTACATATTCAAAAATACTGTTTGTCAGTGCATCATTAATTATATTCATTGTGTTAAGGATCCTTCAAACGGTTGGAACATCTACGACGGTTTTGCTCTTCACTTTTCACATACAACTATTAATTCTTACTTATTGGTTGCAAAACTAATAAACCAAGCCTCGGGTCACCAACAGTGACGCAGTCACTTAGTCGTTTTGGTCCCCAAAACCTACATGCAGGGATTTAGTTTGAAATCATAGTCAAAACGGACCATTAGACTAACCGGCATGCACTCGGGAGGAAATGTTCAGAAAATCAAGCTCATATATTGAATATTACGAATCCCCGGATATAATGAGGATTATAGATTGAGATTTTAATTGAACATCGCTCGAGTAATTACAACAAGCATTGTTAGCTATTTCAATCCTTTTTCCGTGAAATGAAACTTCTGTCAGTTCAGAAAAGCAAACTTTTATCCTTCATTCAGACAGTTCAACCTCTCAGATTGAATTCCAGTAATAAACTCATTTGCAGTTATGAAATTGTTGATTATAACCTTGCATCATTGAGGTTGCCAAGACAATATATATTAATACAATTAATACATATATACTTTATGTACAACAAATAACATCCAATGAAACAACAAGAGAAACATGTTGACAAAAAACGAGATTTAATTTTCATATACATCTTTATTACATCAACAACAGTGTCCATATTTTATAATTGACAACATTTTTATATTCATACAAAATAATATCAATATAAAAAATATTTTGTACAATGTAATAAAAATAAGTAAAAATAAATTATACTTTAATATAAAGTAAATTTTGTCTTTTGAAAAAATATAACCTATTTTGTATTTATCTTATTTAGTTTTGAATTTTAGTTCTTTGGTTCCTATATTACTTATAAAACTTGTATATGAATTTTGTTTTTATGTGAAAATAAATATACAATAAAATTCTTATTCTGTAGACGTCCTCTTTGAACAATAACATTTTTTGTATCTCTAGCGATATTAAACCATTTAGTCAAAGAATTGATTAAGAATTTCAAGACTTCAAGAACACATTTCTACAAAAAAATTAAAAGCATCATCAGGTATATTGATTGAATAAAATGCACATATTCATGATATTCTTGCAATAATGTTTTTAAACAAACCATCTCCTCTAGCAAAGGACTTAATTCCAATGCGTGATAATAATATTTTTAGGCTGCTTCCTGCTTACATGCCAAATATACAAAACTAACTACAACAATAGTATTAGTAGAATGTCCGAACCCTAAAAAGACGTCTAATTAAGTGGTTTAATATGAAGACGCTATACACGGTCAAACTTTTGTTTAAATTGAAAAGTGTATTAACAGTTCCTAGTTGTCGTAAAAAGTCATCTGGTCACATTTCTGTTATTTGTATGAAATATGATGATACCATCCTTTTTTTCATTTCACAGTTGAACATTACTCTCTTTGTTGTCTTTGAAATATACGCTATAAGAACAGATTTCTGCATTTTTAAAAACCACTAAACGTGTTGAGCGTCACATATCTACTGAAGCTTACGCCATTGAAAGCTATCCACGAAAAATACAGTAAGGGGTATAAAAACCTTAAACGATGGTCTTACAAATTCAAAACTCAAAACCGATCAAAACTCTAACTTTCACTTGAAAATGTTCATTTTGAAAAAGAAAGCAAATTTAGTACTTCTTCTTAAGTTTACATGATCTAGTATTAAATAAAAGGTTGAAATTTTGTGCTTCAAATTACCCCAAACACCAAACACCTTTGTTTGTATACAATAAAAATATTTTCAACCTTTCATACCCTTATAATAATATATAATTAAGTATTCTAAGAGTTATTCAGTCGCGTATCAAAATATATGAACTCACCAATGTAAATTGTCTCTATTTTTGAATGAATTGTCAGTATTAAACAATGTCTGAATCTAAGCCCTACAGCAGAGAGGACATTGAAAGCGGAAAGTATCACAAGTAATTGATAAAGTTATTGTATCACATTGTCGGATATGGTAAGAAAATTTCTGATTTCTAACCCGTCGAAAACTCAGAAAACTTATTTTAAAAGTAGGGTTCTATTTAACCGAAGTTAAGTAAGTTCAGATGTTGGAAATACTTAAGATAAGAATTACACGATAATAATATAATATATTCTTTCAATTTGTTAAAGACCTTTCCTAATTCACCATGTTTCTTTGTTTTCATATTAGAAATGTATAATAAATTTATACCGAATTGTGTCCATATCACATCCACTGCCTCAGGTGTCAACAAAGAACAGCATATACATGTATTACTTTCCGTTTGATTGTAGGCTGGCGTTTCAAAATGGAGTGGTAATTTTTGTAAATTCGGGGGGTTGTGTCACAAAATATTGAAAATACAAAAAATGTGACCATTTAATATTTTTACGACATGTTGCGAAAGTTGCCTTAGGGGTTTGGTAACAAGTTAAAATTAAATCTAGCTGTGTTTTCGGTCTGAAAAAAAATTGCGTCGGGTCCTCTACTATACATTTAAAATCCAAACACGACCATCATAAGCATAGGATATTGGATTGTTCCAAATTTCATCCCCAATTCTATTTTGCCAGGGAAGAGGATCGATAAGGCCAAAACTTTCAATCAATTTGACACCTAAAACAACGTATTTAAAAACTGAAATCAATACTTGGTCCTGTTCAAAACAACTTTAACATGTGAAAGTTACACCCCGACTTTGGTCAAATTTTGCCCTTTGTAAATATTAAGATAAACTTCCACTTTTGGCCAAATTCTGGTAGAGAAAATGAAAATATTTATAACCCTCACATATATATTTACATTAAATACAAGATGCAAAAATGTCTTCACTGAACTCGGATTCGCTGTTAAACTTTCTGTGTACTGTCACAAATTGTTTTGCTCTAGCACTAAATTGATGAAAATGAGTAAAGAACATTTTTTAAAAATTAAACTTTCTGTATACTGTCACAAATTGTCATGTTTTAGAACTACATTGATGAAAACGAGTAAAGAACATTTTTACAAAATCAGTGCCATATTTTGAAAATGCATTTATTCCATATTTTACTTTACTTGGAACATTTTGTAATTATAGAAAAAATTGGGGGCCAAAACTGGCAGTTTCATTGTCGTACCTTGTCCTTTTTCAACGTGAGTGGAATGATGTTTGGGAGGTCCTAACGAATCAAGACTGGGATTACAAGTGATAAACAAGAAAAGTTTGAGTTTTTTATTTTGCTGGATTTTCAAAGGGTTTTTTTTGTTCATTTTAGCAAAATTAAACTTGGCATCCATGGGATTCACCGTGTAAATTATGAATGAAATTGGAAAATAACCTTTTTCTCTCCAATTACAAGTCAACTGTTTTAACCGAGTTTTATCATCAATTTCACGAAAATATCGAGAATGACTGGATAAACGGATTTTCGATGATATTATTTTAAAAATTACCTATCAACAACAATTATATGGAAGCAATGCACTTCAAACTACATTAAATTTAAGTTAAACTTTTGTAAATTCATTCAAGTCGTACAGGTCTATTATCTTTTTCAGTAAAATTGTCAGTAAAAACTTAAGGTATTAAATTAAAATTTTGGGGTTTTCCTTTAAAATTCTATAATCTTAGCCTATTTATTATTTGTTATACACCCATACCTATATGGATTTAGATGGTCCACAAGAATTGCAAAGATCATTAAGATTTCAAAATATCGCACTGCTAACATTGCGGAATAATTCCAGGGAGACAATTGAAATGAAAAAATGCTGTAAGAAAAGCTTATAATTTCTGAGTTTTCATTGTTTTGAATAGTGTAAAATGAAATATATTTTGACAAATTAAAATATAATTCCACGTTTTATAAATTGTATTTCACGTAGAATATATAAGGTAACTTATAGTGTTGGTTAAAAACATAACAATGAATGAACCAAATACGGCTTAACATGTGCTTTAAAACATTTCATCAAAATATTCAAATAATTACCTTAGTTTTTCAATTTAAAGAACATAAACACACTCTTTCTGACAGCTGTATCCATTCTAAAACAATGTGTCTATTGCCCTTGTTCAATAACACTGTCTTTTGCCTTTGTCTATAACATTGTCTATTGCCTTTGTTCTATAACATTGTCTATTGCCTTTCTTTTAATTTTAGTTATCACTAGCATGATTTTATAGAAACATACGAAAAAAGCAGCAAGTCCTCAGAAAAACTTGATATTACCTAATTCAATCTATAATCTGTTAAGTCCTTTTTAGATTGCGTTTACACAAGTTAAACTATAGACTTTTAAGATATCTAAATAAATTATTATCAAATATATTATGTCACCACAGGCGTTAATCCTTAATAGATGGGGTTAGAGTATCCTGGATATGATGACTGTCCCTGATGGCTAAAGCCACCAATTCCTCCAGTTTGGTAATAGGAACCGCCGTTTCCTCCTTGTGATCCACCATAATATCCGCTGCCTGCAATTCCAGATCCATAGTATCCACCTCCAATATTACTACCCGACAGAAGGGGGTAACTTCCCTTAACACTTCCACTCGATAGTAGTGGATATCCTCCACCATAAGGCACCTCATGACCAGCTCCGAAAGATTTTCCACCAAATCCACCTCCATACCCGCCTCCGTAAGACATACCTCCGTACATGCTATTTCCATATCCACCATCATATCCATTCACATATCCTTTTTCACTTCTATACCCTATTCCGTATCCGTCACCAAATCCCTTGCCACCTTCATATCCCATTCCGTATCCCCCACCAAATCCCATTCCTCCGCCATATCCTATTCCGTATCCACCACCATGTCCCATTCCAATTCCATATCCTTTGACGTCAAATCCACTTTGATAACCTGAAGGTGATTAATATTATTTTCATTTTAAAATGTATAAATAAAATATTAGATAATCAAAATGATCTCATTGGGAAAAAATGCATTTAATTATTTACATTTTTTTACTGTCGGGACCAACTGTGCACCCCTTCTCGCCGATTTATTCCTTTATACGTATGAAGTTGACGTCAAACAGAGTTTTCTGCAGAGAAAAAAGAAAAAGTTGGCTCAATCTTTTGTTTTTTACGTTCCGCTTTAAATTATGTCCTTTCAATAAATTACTTTGGTGACTATGTTGACCGCATCTATCCCATTAAACATGAAATCAGAGATACTACAGAAACAGAAAGGTCTGCTTCATACCTAGACTTACAGCTAGAAATTGACAGTAAGTGTAGGTTTAGAACAAAACGTTACGACAAGAGAGATGACTTTGATTTTCCCACTGTAAACTTTCAGTTCATGTCTAGCAACATTCCTGCCGTACCTGCATATGTAGTGTATATTTCTCAATTGATACACTACTTCAGGGCTTGTGCTTTCTATCAGGATTTTATAGAGGATTTATTTGATAGAGGTTTTCAGCTGACAAGAAAGCTACAGAGCAAAGGGTTTCTCCAGGAAAGATTAGAGTCGTCACTTCGGAACTTTTCGGTTGCCATCTTGATTTCGTTGACCGGTTCGAAATATCTGTTTCACAAATGACAAAGGAATTCGAAGATACCAAAGAGGCAGACAGAAATCGTTAAGTCGGAAGACAGACAAGACCATGGCCAACAAAATGAAACGAACAATGACAATAAATATATTCCCACTGTCGTTCTACAAATCCGTTACTATACCTTTTGTGACTAAAATCGATTGTGACTGTACACCAGCTTTGTCTACTGAGTAACACGACGGGTGCCACTGGTGGAGCAGGAGTTGCTTACCCTTCCGGAGCACCTTTGTTCGTGTTAATCCAGCTTTAGTTTTCATTGTAGTTTTGAGTTTTGTATGTTTGTCTTTCGTTTCATTTTGATGGCCATGGTCTTGTCTGTCTTCTGACTTAACGATTTATGCCCCATTGGTATCTTCGAATTCCTTTTTATATAGAACTGGCAATATCTTTATATGACAAGCACATCATAATTACTGTTTTGAACTGATATTAAATGTTCTCAAATTAAAATGAATATTGAAAATAAATTTTAAGCCTAATGTAAAAACAAGTACTTCATACCTCCATATCCTTTGCTGAATCCACCGGCTGACACAACAGCTGTCAAAGCTATAGTTACAAGAGCAGAGATGACTATCTTCATTCTTCTACTATAAAGAAAGTTGTTGATAAAATACTTATAGAAAGTTTACCTTTCGTTTATTTTGTGCTAGTAATGTTTAAACGATTTTTGTTTTCTAAAATTATATGCATTGGGCATACCAGACAAAGGTTAAATAAAAAAGCGTAACTTTTTTGACATCTACAATTTTGCATATTATATACAATATCAAAATAGAATTCAAAGAAACTATACCCCATTATACAACAAATATAAAATATAACTGATGTAATTGAATTATGTATTGAAAAAAATCATCTCAAATTCTCTGGCTTACTTTGTAAAATTAATCTCGTAATATATAAGATAATAATACCTTTTGTGAATTGTTTTTAATTTGATTGGAGTGTTTAATCCAAAGCATTTGTATAAATAAATATTTTCTTCAAAATGCTTATCTGATTTTCAAACTTACGTTTTAAGGATTCAAATGAGTACAGGTATCATCCTTCGTTATCTGTATGTTTATATAGTATACATGCCAAACCTTTTCCAGACGTCGTTATAACTATAACACATTATTACAACTAGGAAGTCTTAAAATGTATGTAGATCGTTATAGTTTGTGTTATACAGCGTTAGAATGGTTTACAGTTTTATTAATTTATATTACTGATTATTATAGGCATCATATTTATATTAGTCATTTTTTTCATTTCATGATAAAGAAGGTTTTGTGTATGTACATAAGTAATAATAAAAAAAGAAAAGACTGAGCAATAAAAGGAAAAGTTTTCCCACGTCATTTGAAAATAATTGATGCAATATTTAGTTAACCATAAATATTATAATATATTAGACTTTCGGTCCTAATCTCGCTTACAAAACCTTTCATTATTTCGTGCATCCCATTTTAATGATATGAAGTCTTTGTGAAAGAAAAAGCAAAAAATCAAATCCCATCTAACCTTAAAAAAACATTTTTGTTATAGGTACTTATTGTTTCGTCAAATTTAAATTTAACAAAAACTATGTAGAAGAAATGCATTGTGTTCAAAGCCGGCTCACTGATGGAAAACAATGTGTTATTAGAATGCAGAACCGTTGTTATTAAACTAGCAATCCTATACTCCATGTCAAGCTATTACGAAGTGCAAATTTCGGGCTTTATAAAATTATATGTGCGTTTCCGCCTTTGTATTTATTATAAATCAAAGGAAGGTATTACCCCAAGGTTAACGGTTCAGAACTTACATTGCGCCAAAGAGTTTCACATACTATTATCTGCCATTGAACTTATCTACGGTGATTTAAAGTTGAGGGTTGGCCATCTTTGTTTTTGGCGGGAGCGCTGAGGTTTGTCCCAGATAAAATAAAAAATTGCTCACATTCTTCTATTCGGACCCCCGCTTGCAATAGATTCAGTAGAATTACATTTAAAATTCCATTCGGGGGCGCAATTATGCATTTTGCAGGTTATTTAATCCTAGTAAAATTACTTAATTATTACGCAGCGTTGACAATGTGTACCCCCGGTCTCGTGCTAGCGCGTGCAAAAGGCCACTTCCGGTAAACAAATGGCTTATTTTAAAATGTAAAAAGTATCGCACCCGACAACGTCGATTAATCTTCAATGTCAAAATCAGTGTCAAATCGGTATTCAAATTAAATTAGAAATGGTGTCGATTCGCGTCAAATAGGGAAGGAAACAGTAAATAGAAAAATAGTTCTATAGAAAGAAGTCAATGTCAATTTAAGTAAATAATTATTTTCTAGTTTTCAGAAATTAATATGAAAAAAGTAAACAAAACAAACAACTAAGATAACATGTTATAAAAAACAAGAATTGTCACGAAAAATGAATAAAAACTTACAGATGTTCATTGTACCAAGAATGTTAAAAAACGAATAAACGCTAAAATTTCACTAAGACAATTCAAATTATCTGAAATCAGTCTTTAGTGCTGACTTTTGATAGAGGTCAGTCCTAATATTTCCGAAAGCTTTTGTTGTAATATAGAAGAATCTTCATTTAAGTCGTCGAACAAAAAACTCTAGATACGATTGATTTTGCTTGAAAAAATTTCTCAAAGGTATTACATTTCATTAAAAAATTTACCTTTTTGTATTTCAATTGCATCTAAAAACATCCTAAAGCTAAACACATCCTAATCTAAATCTTAAAAAGTTCATCTATTGTCAACTGGAAATGCAAACTCGTCTTAAAATTTGGCCAGTTTGCTTCTAAGAGTTGCAACTTCATTATAACGTAGAGCAAAGGTATCAAATCCAACTTGTGTAAACTAAGCAACTTAAGTCAACTTAGTCACACAGATATTTGCATCGTCTTAACATATTGCTGAACTAGTACACCAAGGTTCGACAACATCAGAGTATTGCTGCCTGATCTGTGTATATTTTTCCAGTTATAGTTCTTGCATAAATTTAGCGTCAGAAAATATCGAATTAGCAAATCAGCAAATACATTAATTTTAGGCCAAGAAGTTAATATGTATTTATTTTTACTAAAATATAACATTAAACTAATAAAACTCAAAATGGCTGTTTTGTCTCAAATACTCCCAGGTGCCGATAACGTTCTAAAAACGTTTCTTTAAAAACTTAAAATCTCTAAAACTGTTTGTCCCAGGTAAAAAAATTTGGTAAATGGACTTGCTAGCTAGTCATTTGTCATTTTACCTTCAGCTTATTCATATGGTTCAATTACCTGATTACTTTGTTAACATTTAAAAAAAAATGCGTCAAGTTTCCACATTAAAGTCCTTTCTCAATACAAGTAACAAATATATCTTAACCCATAGTAGTAGAGGAACCAACAAGAGCTTTTTTCAGATCTAATGTATCGAACGATAACACAGCTTAGTTAAACTTAATTTGTTGCCAAACCTCTAAGGCAACATTCGAATCATGTCATCAAGATACTGCATGGTCACATTTTTTTATTTTTTGAATTTTGGGACACAGACCTAATTTACAAAAATTGCAACTCAATTTTTAAAGGTCAATCTACAATCAAACAGATGGCCTATAGATAATATATGGTGTTTGTTGTAAACATGTGATATGCACACTATTCGATATAAATATATTGTGCATTTCTAAATATTTGGCACAAAAAGAAGCCTGGTTAATGTTCGCTTTAGAAAAAGTTTTGAAATGCTGCTCTTTAATAAATTTAAAGAATATATGTTATTTATTATAGTTTCAAGTCATAACTCGATCATTTCTCACATCTAAACAAACTCAACATCGATTAAGATTTGACAGTTTAATAGAATTCAATGATTAAAACCAATATGCTGAGTTTTGAACGTGTCGGAAATCTGGAATATTCTTTCCAAATCCAACAATGTGATACAACGTTGGTAATCGAGACGAACCTAACTTTCTTTGTATGCGGTTTGTAAGTTAATTCTGTTAAAACAATATAAGGTTCAATTTCAAATATCATCTCGATAATCTCAATACATCATATCATTGTATTTTTGACTGGATGATCAAATTTTTTTAATTATACGATAAATTTTCAGTCTATTACTAGTTTTTCACTTACATTTTTTAGTTTTCCTCCGCTGTAGAGTGTACCTTCCGACGTTGTTTTAAATTAAGATTTCGATAAAAAATGGAGAACTTTGGTTATATGAGTTGATATATTTTTCTAGGCGGCTCAATAACTCTAATATATAATTCCATATTCTTACTAGGGTATGAGACGTCACAAATATTTTCTTGTATATAAACAAAAGTATTTCAGGTAATTTAAAGCACAAAATTTCAATATTTTGATTCATACAAGACCAGCTAAACTGAAGAAGAAGTACGAAATTTGATTTCTTTTTCAAAATAAATATTTTGAGGTTTAAGTTAGCGATTATATTTGGCTCAGCATTGATCGGTCACATTCTGATGAATTGATATGTGGACAGTTGGTATCATTTCCGTATGTAGGTGTTGAAAACTATCATAGAAATAACATGTAAAACGTCTCACCTAGCATTTATAACACAGAGAAAATAGACCACTTCAACTGACAGAAAAGAGAATTTTGAAATATTTTGGTATTCATTTTTTTATATTTTCATATTTTAAATATGGAAGACCGTCGTTTAAGGTTTTCCTACTCCTACTGCTTTTTTGCATGTTGAGCTTCCAGCATCAGCTTCTTTGGCAAATATCAGAGAAATGTTACGCTCAGCACATTCAACAGTTAAGAAAAAAAGCAAAAATATATATTAACATTGTATGTTTAGAAGACAATCAATATACTAATATTGAAGTGTAAATTTGCAAAAAGGAGGTTATATCAATAATTCATACAAATAAAAAAACTATTGTAACCTTATGACGTCTTTACGACAACTATGAAATGTTAGAACAAACCTGTTTTTACAGGTTAAACACAAGTTTGACTGTGTATTATGCCGGTATAATAAACTTCTTAATTAGACGTCTTTTTGGGTTCGGATGCTCTACTTAAACTTGTAATAAGTAGGATATGTATTTAAAAAGGTCACGTAGCATCGTTCAGACGAAACTGTTTGACTCTTAGTATGTTTAAAAAGCAAAGTCATGATAATTCATCTGGCTTTATATACTAGGGGCCATGCTTTTGTTAAATTTATATATTTTGTTTAGCTTCACTCGTGACGTTATTTTCCAAGTCTGCAGCCCAGCAGTTCATTCATATTATTATGAGAAGGAAATTATTGAATATTAGCATTGCTTCAAACACTATAAACTTTTGACCAAATACAATAAAAAATGAACAAACATAAAGACACAAGAAAAAGCCTACCGAACTCAGGGGAAAGTTCGAAATCAGATTTTCAAACTTCCAATGAATTTCAATTGAACAAAGGGACAATTCTTACCAAACCAGAGCATTGTTCTCATTTTTAGGGTTAACTTCCTCTATCTGTGTGCAAAATGTGGCACTCTATGAGTCAGCAGTCCTTATTTATCTCAATGGCGCACTATGCCTATAATGGCTAAGTAGATTTTTAAAATACTACCGATATTTCTTTTCATTGGTACGTTAATGGTGAGAGAAAAGAGAAAAGCCTATCATGCTAATTTTTAGCATGTGATACTTAAAAAATAATTTAAAAAAAT
>JAULBM010353009.1:0-12082 GCA_032357055.1 Geukensia granosissima | reverse complement strand
CGAACTGACGGACGCCCCTTTAGCAGGGGTTCTACCTGCAGGCGGAGAAACCGAACGACCTATTTCTATACCCCGGCTGCCCTCGGGGAGGGGGGGGGGCATTGAAAATGAACAAACAAAAAATGACACAAGAACTATCCAATGATCAGACTTAGCAAAGATTAGAAAGAAATTTATTATAAAGTGCTTTAGCCTATCAAATGAATAGTTATATGAAAGTGAATTCTCACCAAATGTACATTATAAATGTACATTAAAAGTTAATTGAAAGATTTAATAATCAGGATTTCCCTCAGGTCATACCAGAACAATATCGCATTCGTCAGATTCATGTATCTTGGTTTCTACAAGAAAATAATTATTTTCGTTGCGAATCATGATTGAAATGCCCGCATCCAAATGAAAAAGCAGAAATTAAGATATTAAGTCTTTACTTGTAAGACGTAGCATTTCTTTGAAATACATGTACATGTATATGGCATTCTCAAGTAACAGTCCTCTCTGAGTCAGTAAGATTTAATGCTACAAAATTTCAATGCTTAATCCATATAAGATTGTTCGAAAAAAAATAAGATAAAGTACGATACAGACTCTATCTTAATTGCTAAAATTTCGGTAGCTTCCGAAAAAAAGCGTGATTTGAACAAAAAATATATAATACAAAGAGGTATAGCCACTTTACGCTATTTTCGGTTAACTGCATGGTATTACTCAGTTTTGAATTTTTAGATATTTTCGGAATGTAGCTTTTAAAATACATGTTTTATCTCGTATCTACATGTAAAAATCCAAAAAGAATTTTCGTGCCAAGTGCCTTGGAACTGAAAAAATTTGCCCAAAAACCTTGCTGTAAAGAGCTGTTTAAGTTATTTTCTTTCATTTTTCAAAAAAATTTTGACGAAGGACATTAAGAACCAAAATGGCAAAGTGCTTAAACGATGAAGAATACATGTGAACACAATCCATAGAAATCTGATTTTGGTTGTTGATCTCCTTCATATCGAAATTTAAGAATAAATAGCCAAATTTGGCAAATTTTATTGAAAACTGATTTTAAAAGCAAAGCACAGTAAGAAATAATTTCTTCACTAGCTCTTGTCAAGCAAAATTGATGAAAATTTTTAATAATAGATACAGATGACCAACTATTCACAAAAGTTTGGGTTTATGTGACAACTTTTTGAAAATTACCCTACTATCAAATACATCAATTTCCGATTTTTATGGTTTTTTGGCAGTTTACACAAGGAAATACCTAAAAAACCATTTGGAAAATAAAGTAAAGTCTCTTCCTTTTCTAGAATTAAAGCTAAACTTCAAAAATTCGCAACTCGATTCGTTTTTGTACCAGCTGATAAAACACCAGGACCTGTCCTTACTCCTAACTTACTTATGATTTAAATTTTATATACAAATGCTCACTTTCTTAAACTTCTACATGCACAATATTTATATTTCCTTAAGTCGTAAGATCGTAGAGGAAAATTTACTCAACAATGAAAAATGTCTAATTATTTATAAGGTATTTCATGTTCGAATTGTTTTAATAGAAGATAATATAAGATATAATATAAGATCATAAGTGCATAGTCCAAAGAGACAAGACAAATTTAAAACAAACTAAAAGATAAAACGTAGACAAAAGGAACAAAAGCTTGGAATCCACGAACTCCTTTACAAAACAGGAGTGGGATCAGGTGCTCCAGAAGGGTAAGCATCCCCTGTCTTGCGCGCAACACCCGTCGTGGAGTCCTTATTTTAAAAATCGGTGTCAAATCAGAATGTCAAAATCAAATAACCTTCTACTCTGAAACCCATTGGCTAATTTTGACCAATTGTTTTGTGAAATATTTCTTGGGGAGTCCTTTACCTAAATTGCGTCTGGCATTTCTTCATGCCAACCAAGATGGCAGTTGTTACTGACAATTGGAAAAGGGGATTGGGGGTTAATAAAAATGTTCCTGTCTATAACTATTGAGCAAATTGCCTCCAGTGTTTGTTGGAGTGTTCTTATATGGCCCTCTACCAAAATTTTATTGATTGTCATCAGGAATCTCACCCAGAGCTTGCATTCAATAATTGCGAGCATTCATTCAAGATGTATCTTCTTTTTTCATGAATTTTTTATTAGTATAGTTAGTGTAATTAAGGTACTCTCTCCTCAGATTGTATGACATTCTGTTTGATTTTTAAAGTTCTCCAGTTACTAGTTTTGTTTTCTTTGATTTTTTCCATTGACCACTTGGACGTTGGGTACCCATGAAACTAGTTAAACCCCAGCATATGTCACATGTGAGGGCCTTGTGAAGACCTTTAAATTTGTAAATTCCATCTGATTTTCATTTAGATGGAGTGCAGTCTCTCTGACATTTACCCCATATCTTTTCATTTCGTTATTTACCATTTGGGGAAGTATATAGGCTCCTGGCATCATTTTTTCAGTTCAGTTCATTCAATACAAACCCCATTCATGGCTTGAATGCTACTTTTCAAAATTTAAGTTAATTGAAAACATCTCTTTTTCATTACACAAACTTTAAAAGAGTTATCCGACATTCACCTTCTAAATAAGAACACTTAATAAAAAAGTATGGCTGTCCCAACAGTTTTTAATTTAACATTAGACCCTAAAGTTGTTTGAAGATTTCTTTATTGGAAATCTTGATTAGATTTTCCAATCTGTGCCTTGATTGCATGTTGCTTCATTTGTGATGTAATTTCTTATTAGATCAAGTTGAGAAGATATTGTGCCACCGATGTGGAGCTGAGCCAGAAATAACAGCTGAATCTTTCATAAAGTTGTTTAAAATAGACAAGTATGGGAGATCTGGCAGTAATGGAAGGCATAAAAGTGAAGATGTTGCACAACATTTCGAAAGCTTTGCTCACGAGTGTGAAGGTATATATAATTAATGACTTGCTCTATATCATGCCAAGAATTATTGTGCTATTACTTTCATGAGCTTTTGCCCAGTAAGAATCATAGCAATTTTTAGCCTCTTGACTGTTCATAGTCTCACATCTGTCATTATATACAGAAGGTGTACACAGGACATGCACAAAGTATGTTATTTGAATTCCCAATTTCAAGATGATTGATTGATTGATTGAATGGTGCTTAACGTCCAGTGACAAATATTTCATGCATATTCAGGACGAGAGCATATTAATGATGACTGATGATAAATGAACCCAGCTTTGTACTAGACCGACACGCTGAGCTGGATTTTTAACGTGCTAGCTCACGAAAGCAACAGTGCAGAGAAAGACCTGCCACTTTTCCCAGACTCATTAATCTGACTCTGGGCTGACAAGTCTTTGCTCTTACTCCTAAATGCTGCATGCTTAGCGTAGAGGCAGCAAATATCAATTTTAATGGCTTTGGTTTGACCCGGCTGGGGTTCGAACCCACGACCTTCCGCACTCAAGGTGAACATGCTAACCATTACACCAACGAGGCGGTAGTTTCAAGATGAATTCAAATTGATCATATAAAGTTTTGATAATATCAGTTTCATGTATCCTCACTAATCAAAGGCAAGGGAAGGTAAAAACAAAAGTATACAGCCCTGATTTTTATTCAACATTATTTTTCCCAAACAAATATTCTATAAGCTTCATGTGTTTTATTAGTCATTAATTACACATAATTCATTTACCCCATATGAACAGAAATGCTTTCTTTGGTTAATGTTTGGACCATTTGACTTTTAAGTTGACCTTATCTTTTCGTGCTCAATTTACAAACATAGAACTGCTGTTATTTTGTAGATGGAAAGTGTCCATACAGTGGAGGGGTAGTGACTGTGCAGAAGCTTTTAAAATTTATAACAGGATGCAGTTTAATACCTCCAGGAGGTTTTGACTCTGATTTTACTATACATTTCACAGAAGAGAAACGTTTTCCCTTCGTTTCAACCTGTACATTTGAATTGACTCTTCCTTTACATTTGAACAGATATTCTGATTTCAAAAGTGTTATGATTGAATCAATTATATCTGGACCTGGATTTGGACAAATTTGATCAATTTTATATTGCTGAACCTAAAGCATATTTGTATTTCTTGTTTCACTATTTTGTAAGATTCTCCAACTTTTTTGGTTTTACCTATTTTGCAGCATTATTATATTTGCTTTGTTACCTCTAACTTCTTTTAATAATTTCATTTAACACACCCTAAAGATGACCAGTTTATACAAAACCAACAAAAATATCACAAGATTCCTCTTTTTGGTGCTAAATTTTATTTTAAGGTATATTGCTTTTTTGTAAAAATCCTTATGCATCTTAAAAAGCCAAGGGTCATAAAGGCCCAAGAGTTTGGCTAAAAATTTGAAATTGGTTAATATCTATTATTTTATATTTTTTGTATTGAATGACCCTTTTCGAAAACCCATTTCTGGAAGTCCTTGGTTTCTTCTTAAATTAAAATTTACCATTCTGGTTCCCGGCTTCCGGGTAGTGTGGTATTAAGTTTCCTTAGAAATCACTGCTAACATGTTCATCAATTTCGGTCGAGGACAAATAGTTAAAGCTTTTAGTTTTAGTTTATATGAATTAAAATGTGGAGCGAAAAAATCCTTAACTACTTCTGCAGTCGTAGAAAGCAAATGCTTAAAGATAAAGTACAGGGGAAAGTTTGGTTTTTCTCCTTGCTCATTCTTACGTCGATGTGATGTACTACCCACAAAGGGGAACAACTCTTACAAAATCTTATTTTTAATCCAGAAAAATGTTTTTGAAAAGGACTATAATGTCTATAAAATGAAAATCCAACAGAATTTTTAGTTGAATTAGTTCTACAATGGTCATATGACACATAGAAAATGCTTTAAATGTGAAAATACTAAGAAATTAATTAAATTGATGCAATATTTGATAATATTTTGTCAATTTTAATATAGATCGCACAAAAACATCACAAGCAAACTTTGCATAATTTAAGACCTAGCAAGTACAAATGTTTGATTAAATATCTTGATGATGTTTTTGTGCGATCATATCTTTTATTAACAAAACACCTCCAAAAATTGAGCATTTTTACCAAAAATGTGAAATCTTGTCAAAATAGTAAAATATATTCAAAACTTCAATAAAGTGTATTAATTGCCCATATGAGGTACAGTGTTTGTTTCATTATGTATCTATTGCATTTTCTCTTGATTATTTTTGGATTTGTTATATTAAAAGGAATTTTTAATCATTTTGTCATGCTGTAATACATACGAAAACCAAGCCAGGATTTGGCAAGGGTACTTGATAATATATTTATTTTACATATATTGTTTGAATTGCACAGTGGTAAGGGAAAAAAGTTAATTGTGTCTCTGTAGATTTAAAAAAGGCATTTGATTTTATTCATAGACAATCATTATTTTTTTAATTGTTTAACAGTAGTGTAAACGGTAAATTTTAAAGAATAGTTCAAAATATGAATAATAATGTAAAATCATGTGTTGTACAAAAATAATCAATTCTCTGACATATATGCCTGCAAAATCGGTGTACGTCATGGAGAACATTTGGCTCCCTTGGTTTTTCTGTTCGTATCTAAACTATTTACAAGCTTTTCTAGAAAATTCCAATATTAGAGATGCTAATTCTGTCAGTTCTGATTTGGGGAATGAATTGACTGTTTATCTCAAAATTTTTCTCTTGCGGATGACACCATATTGTTAGCAGAATCAATAGATGATCTACAGCTCTCACTAGATATATTTTCAGAATATTGTGATGAGTGGAAACTTTAATTTAAAATTATGGTTTTTTCCAAAGGTAGAATTCCTAGAAATTACTTTTTTTATATCAAAAACAAAGAAATTGATGTAATTAAAAATTGTAAATATCATGGAGACATTATCTTTAGAAGAGGTTCATTTCTTGCAAAGAGAAAATACCTCAAAGAACAGGTAATTAAAGCTATATATATTTACAGTGTTATAATTAGATGTAGAAAGAACTATCTATCAATTAAATGCCAATTGGAAATGTTTGACAAAATTGTTGCACCACCAACCTTGTTATAAAGTAGTGAAGTAAAGAGATTTGAAAATCTTGATATCATTGAAGCTGTGCATTTAAGATTTTGTAAGCATATTTTATGATTGAAGAAGTCAACACCAAATTTAATTGTGCTTGGAGAATTGAGAAGATTTCCTTTAGCCATAAAGTAAAACTGTGAATGGTTTATTTCTGGTATCGTCTACTAAATAGGGATGAAAACAAAATTTCATGTCTTCTGTACAAATTGTTATATGTCAATTTTAAAAATTATGGTTTTGAAAATAATTGGCTATGTTTATCAAAAGTATATTTGACCATTGTGGTTTTTCCAATATTTGGTTGAGTCAGAATGCATCATTAAAACAATGGATTATTTCTAGTATTGAGCTGAAAAGGTTTAATAATTTAATGTTATAGAATTTTCAAATGTGACTTCAATCTGGAAAAATATTTCTCAATTCTTCACCATAATGCAGCATTTTTAATTAGTCAATATAGGTGTGGTAGTCGACCATTGCCGGTGGAAAGGGAAGGTGGCACAATGTCTCAAGAAATGAAAGGTTGTATCACCTTTGCATCTCCAATGTCATCGATGACGAGTTCCACTACATTATGTCATGTATGTCATTTAATAACTGGTTAATGACAGTACATAAATGGATAAAGAAACTAGGTTTAAAATACTTGATTATAAATATGTATCTCCTTAAAAGCAAAATATCCTGTATAAAACAAAGGCTCATAGATCAAAGTAATCAAGATCAACACTGTATCTTAAGAGATAGCAAAAAACTCAATTTTTAAAATAAAATTTATACTTTTAACAAAAGACCTTCTTATGAGGATATATGTAGAACCAAATCAGATAGGTCTACCATTTCTAAATTTAGAGTAAGGGCACACTCTTGCAATAGAGAGAGGACAGTACAAAAACATTCCTGTAAAGGACCGTAAATGCAACTCATGCCAGCTAACACACATTGAGGATGATCTTCATTTTGTCATATACTGTCCTGAGTATAGTAACTATGGGCACATCTTTTTATACTATAGGCAAGATTTTATTATTAAAATTAAAAAGAGCATAAAAAACTTTAATTCACTACCAGAAAATAACATCAATTTTATTTTTTAATTCCAATTCATTCATACTAAATGCCACTATTGTCAAGCCTCTTACCATAGTTAAAGGGAATTCGAAGATACCAAAGGGGCAGACAGAAATTGTAAGTCGGAAGACAGACAAGACCATGGCCTTAATCATTTTTGTTACACTAATGCTAGTCACCGCCGTCCACATTATACTATAATATATTTGTAAATTTCTTTCATGTTGTATTTTGCTTATTGTATGTTTATTGTGTCATTACCATTTATTGAAAATGTTTTTGAACAATCAAGATTTTTGTATTTGTCAATTTTTCAAAAGTGAAAGAAACCATCTATACCTCTTTATTAATGTAGAAACACTAATGTTATCAAATTAAGACAATTATTTTCATAAAAAAATGTTTCTGTGTACTAAGCAAATTTATGTAAATTCATCAAACTGATATTGCAAAGAATGTTAAATTCGGATCCTCCTTGTAGTACATACATAAATGTATATAATGTTTATTGTTTCTTATTAACTTCACATGTGTGTATACATATATATATATATATATGTTATAAATAAAATTGTTTTTATTTGACATTTGATATTGTCATCTTTTGCATTCAAAACTGGTTTGTATGTAAATTGCACCGTATTCCCCTGTGGAATGTTGACCTGCTTGCTCATGTGGTAAGTCATGTGTTGGACTATACAGTCCATTCAATTCAAAGACTTAAATATTGGTTTAGCTGCATAACAGCAAAGCATTTCAAAGCAAGAGCATAGACTGATCAGCTTGGTGATCGTGCAACATTTGTCTAGGTTTATTGAATGTCTCTCTGAATGTCCAAAGAAGGAAAGACTTCCATTTGAGTCCCCTTGGTTGATGGAAAAGTGAATTTTATATAAAAGGGGATTCAAAAGGAAGTCCTGTCCTATAAAGAATGGTTTTAAAGAAATTGATGCTCAGGTTATTACCAATAACTAGAAATCATCAAAGATGTAAAACAAATACAAAGTATAAAAAAGGTTCTAATTTTGTCCCATCTATTTGTAGTCATAAATCTATTTTAATGAAGTATAACGATGGTTTTCCAGGATAATTCTATAGATTACAACCATTAACAGGTTAAGTGCATAAGAAATTTACAGATACACAACCTACTGGACAAAGGGGAACTTAAGCCAAGAAAGTTTTCCCCAAATCTTGACTATTGCCTGATAACCTGATTGGAAATAGGGAATGCAGCTAGTTTCTTTAAAGAAGCAGGAACTTCTTAACACTTTCATTCCTTGAATTCTGCCCCAAGTTCCTGTCCACAATGGCATTGCTCACAGATGATGTTATTTAATATTTTTGTGTGTAGTCTGCACCTTTTTCCTTGATGTTCTTGCCCTCAAGATTGCTGTGTATTTCTATTATATCTTTAAATATGACCCTTAGTTTTTCCTTTGCTTCCTGTAACAATAAACACATACATACCATTCACACAGACATATAATGCGCATCGTAAACATTTCAGCTAAAAAGTTTTGCACTAATGCGAATCAAATAACACACGTATTCGATTCGCATTATAATAACATGTGAACAGAATGAAAGGACAATGCGTATTGACATATATGACATATATGACGTCATCATTGTAATGAAGTATCAAAATATATCTGACGTCATTTCAGAAGTTTATTTGCTAAAATGCAAAAAATCCCACTTTTTGAAATGGATAAACATGTCTGCAATGGTGTTATCGTCTGTGAGGTCAAACGTTTGCCAATTTTAACAATTTCAAGACACCTTGTTTTCATAATAAAAATGGTTCCCTTTGCCGGAGGCCACCATGAATGCATAGATCCGCCACAATTTTGACAGTTTGCTACTCTTTAAAGTATATAGACTTTGCAGAGACATAGATCTATATGCCATATGTCTCTGGGCTTTGTCAATATAGTGGACCGCCTCGGTGGTGTAATGGTTAGTGTGCTCGCCTCGAGTGCGGAAGGTCGTGGGTTCGATCCCCGGCCGGATCAAACCAAAGACATTAAAATTGGTATAAGCTGCTTCTCCGCTAAGCACGCAGCATTTAGGAGTAAGAGCATAGACTGGTCGGCCCAGAGTCAGAATAATGTGTCTGGGTAAAGTGGCACGTCTTCCTGCGGACTGTTGCTTTCGTGAGCTTGCACGTTAAAAATCCGGCTCAGCGTGTCGGTCTAGTACAAAGCAGGGTTCATTCATCATCATTAATATGCTCCCGTCCTGAATATGCATGAAATATTTGCCACTGGACGGTAAGCACCATTCAATCAATCAATCAATCAATCAATCATATTTTGCAAAAATGTTGAATGCTATTGTTTAAGGTATGAAACGTTCTTTTGGTTGCGGGTAACAATCTGAGCATGGAACATTGATGCGACTTTGGGATTATAATTTTTAATTTCCATGCTGAGATTTTTCCCAAGACAAATATGAAGGGTTTTAGATGCCATTTGACCTTTCATGACCTCATTCCTTGTATGGTAGTAATCCTGACTTTTAAAGTTTAATCTTATGTTGCTGAGAAGAACAAAGTGTTTTTGACCAAATGAAATAAAAATGATTGATTGATTAATTGTTGTTGAACGTCCAGAGGGAGAAAATTCATGCAAAGAAAAGACAAGGACATGCATGAATGAATCTTGGATTGTACCAATTTGATAGCATGTGCCGGACTATAAAATAATAAGCTCACACAGATATAATTCGACATACTGGACTATCATATTAGTGAGGCCTTTATTTTTCAACTACTAGGGAAACAGAAACAGCAAATACCATTTTTACCGTCTTTGATTTGACCCGGCTGGGATCAAATCCACAACCTAACGCAACCACTAGACCATTAAACAACTTAATTTTCTAAAAACTTACCTTTGATTTCAGTTAATTTATCTAAAAATGCTAGAACTTTCTTATTGTTATGGTATTTTCGCTTTGCCTCTGATGAATTAGCCTCAAACATATTGGCAGCTTCTGCATATTCCGTTTGGCTATATTTTGAAAATAGAGTCAGCGTTTCTGTATACATCTGCATACCTATCGACTAATTAAAAGAAACAATTATCAGATAGAACAGTTACACAAGACTTCTCATGACGCCAATCCTGGAATCAGTAATCAATTTAAAGCGTGTAACATGAATACATTTTGGACTAAACATAAACATCGAGGCAAGTTAAACAATTAAGAATTATTTTAACATATGATAAACAACATAATTTAATAAAATGTCCGTTTTTAAGTAAGAAATCGAATTCGATCGTATGAATATATAAACCGGAGATGTGGCATGATTGTCCATGAGACAGACATCCATCAAATGAAAGTCGAATTTAAACTTCTTCATTTGAAAGAAACTAACTGCAATTCAAAGTTCAGGCTGTAACAGAAACCTTCCATGGTAGAAAGTGCAATCGAATGATGATAAAGGTTATAAAATAAGATTATCTTATGAATTTTATTAATAAATGGCCTTTTAAAGAACGTGGTGCGTCATCATGAGTATGGAAGAGAATCGCAACCCTGTTTGGATGGTATCGGACACAAGGTTACGTTATCGTAATTAAGTTTTCCTCCACACAAAAAATCCAGTTACCCCTCTATATTCAATTGCTGACAATGAAAAAAATCTGTCCAATACTGGAAAGTGTTTATAGATAATTATTGCACTTCAGTGTTATATCTTTAATCTTAATGCACTAAACATACTCTTTAAATTCCCCACTTTACCTGTCACAAAACCTCACAAAATGTTAATTGTATCATGTCTTGCTATCGGGTGTCATTTTTGTTGTGGCAAAGTTTGGTGTACTTTAGTTTCTACATTCGTAAAAATGTTTTTTTGACAGGTGTTTTATAGATTGTTACTTTTTTTAGATGCTGATTGTTCAGTTTGACGATTGTTGGTAGCCCTGTTTTTTAGTATCATATGACTGTGCCATTTGCATATATCACTTTAAAGCTTCTTTTAGAGGTAGCAGGACAATTTGGATAACTAGAGCGAGGATAAAAATTGAGGGTTTCGAAAAACTGAAAATTATATTAACAAACTTTTTATTGATTTATATGCCTGGGTAGCCCTCTGGATTATTCATATATTGTTGTCTTTCAAATGACTTTCTTTTTCTAAAGTACATTGGTTCGTTCGAAGGCACATTTTTGACAAGCTTCTCACTAAAAGCAGACGGAAACACAAAATTTTCTTCACAGATTTTCAGAAATTTCTAATATATGTTTTTTGTCGTAACATAACTTTGTCTTGTCACATCAGTCATGTTTTCTATCTGAACTCACCTTTTCCAAATGCTTATGAATGTGTCACGCATAAAATTTTCAATAATTAATCCAAAATGTAACTGATTTCATTAGTTTTGCATGTAAATTTGTAGTCATTTTAACATGACTTTGTTATTAACATGATATTTCACCTGTCAACTGAAAATACAGTAAAACTTCCTGGAAGTCAAAACTGAAACCTAACAATACTTCATGTTGAACTCCTTTTAATTTAAAAACAGAAAGTAGAACTTCCTGGAAGTCAAAACTGAAACTTAATTTCACGTCATGTTGAACTCCCTTTAATTAAAAAACTGAAAGTAGAACTACTGAAACTTAACATTACATCTTGTTGAACTCCCTTTATTTTAAAAACAGAAAATAGAATTTCCTGGAAGTCAAAACTGAAAATGCAAAATACATCTAATTGATCTTAAAACAGGTGTTTCAATTTCATGATATAAAACTAGAATTGGCTGTACCAAAATCTTGCCTGACTTAGATTATTTTTTTATTTACTTTCAAAATTTCAAATGAAAATTAACCTTAAAACTGAATTCCCATTTTGTACTATGATGGATAAAATGAATTTTTAGTGTAGCCTTTTTCAAATTTAAATAAAAATGTAGCATCGCAAAATTAGTTGTAAAACATTTACTTTTCTAA
>JAULBM010352998.1:0-12083 GCA_032357055.1 Geukensia granosissima | reverse complement strand
CTTCCTACCAAGTTTAGTTCCATTTGGCCCAGTGGTTTCAGAGGAGAAGATTAAAATGTGAAAAGCTAACGGATGGATGACGGACGCCAAGTGATGACAAAAGCTCACATGGCCTTTGGCCAGGTGAGCTAAAAAATCCAAAGCTGATAAAATTACTGTGATTTTCTCTGAAGTTCACCAGCAATCTCCAAGGTCAGACAAGAGTGTTTTTCATACAAAATTTTCTGTGCATACTATAAGCACAGTCTCAGTTAAAAACTCTGTTATAGACAATCATCAACAGCCAATGGTATTTTTGGGGCACATTCAAGCAAAATAAAGTAAACAGAGGACAACCTCCTATTCTATTTGAATGATAAATTCACTGGTTCATATTGTACATGTAGCTTCAATAAAACAACCAACATATAAGCTTTACATGTCTAATGACAACTATAATTGGGTTCTTCTAATAAAAGATGCATCAGTGTCCTGCCTGCTGTAATTATATTCCTGTTCAGACCAAAATTAAAAATATGCAGCATGTTTTAACACACCCAACCAACCCAGAAAACACCTGACAAGTCAGTTTTTGTAGGGTTTGTGACCCCAGCTTTAGTTTTCAGTGTAGTGTTGTGTTATATATATATATGTCTTTTGTTTGATTTTTTAGCCATGGTCTTGTCTGTCTTCTGACTTAACAATTTCTGTCTGCCCTTTTGGTATCTTCGAATTCCTTTTATACAAGGCCTACACATGTAGTTGTGTTTTACTTTGTTTTGCAGTTGTTAAGGTAAAAAAACAAAATAAAAAGATTTCAGAAAATTATTGGTTGAACAATACAGTAAAAATTTGTATAGCTTTATTCCTACATAAATAATATTTGATTTTTAATTTATCATGTTTTAATCATTGTACAGTTAGTCAAAATAGAATTATTGCAAAAATAGATTTCAACCTTTATGAATTAGTGTAAGCATGTGTGTCATTTATATCTTAAAAGTTTATTTTTTTATTCTGTGTGTGTTTTTGTCCTGGCTGGCTGGTAGCTTTCAAAAATTTGACCTGATGCAAAACAAAAAAAAACAGAAACTGCCTTATTGCTGGAATACCCATTAAATAACCATATAACCATTCATGACATCACAGTAAGTTTATGACTAGTCCATTTCATCGTCATACAGGAAATAGTATTTTACAAAGTTTTTTTTTTCATTTCACAAGATGAGTCAATGAATTCAGGATATTTTCTAAGTCTAAAACTGTTTCTAATATGTGACCTATACTTGAGGGTCACCTAAATTTAGATTAAAATCAGTCAATTTCAGCTTTGGTAAATACCTGGAAGTCTGGCCTGTTACCATTTGGAAATTTACTAAGCAACCATACAAAATCAGAATCAGAACATCAGTTGGAATAGAGAGCAGTGTTAACATTTAAATTGTTGGAGTTCCAACTTTCCTGGAAAACTTTTAGATCAGTTGTCTTTTTGAACAGCAAATACAACCCAATATCTTTGTTATTTATGATTTTGGCATATTCAGATTTTGCCTTTAGTATAAATGTCTTATATCAAATTGCTGCATTAAAGATGAAACTAACAGGGATACTCACAAATTGTCTTGACACTCCAGGACTCACCTTAATTTTCAAAATCTGGTTGTGGACTCAACAAATAAAAAGCCACAAGTATCTCTGACTTACCAGGGGTTGACTATATTCAGGTCAGTATAGATTCAGGAAATTGTCTTTCGAATCAGTCTTTACTTTATAAGAGGGTGGTACAGAGGGGTCCCGGACACAGACATACGAGAAATAAAATGACATTTCACAAGGAACGAAAAATTATAATTTGGCTTGCACCTTGCACGATACCATGTGAAATAAAAAGCAGCAAAAACATTGCATGAAAATAATCCTGTACCCCCCTCTTATAATCATTAAGATCATTGGTTACCATTTGCAGTGATATACCAAATACATAAGTTTATGAAATGAAAATATATGGGGTAAATGTCAGAGAGATCACATAAAAACCAAGAGAAAAACAGAGGGAATTTACAAATCTAGAGAAATCTCCATGTGGCCTTCAAAAAGGATGGAATACCATTCCTTGTGAAAGCTCAAAAGCCCAAACTAATATAAAATGTTTACTGATAATATTGATTTACCAGAATATTATTAAAAATGAATTTTTAACAAAAAATTTAATAAAAAGACAAAGTTATAGTCAAAATTCCTGACTTTGGAAAGGCACATGAAACATATGGTGGGGTGAAAACTATTTTCAGGGGATCCCAACCCTCCCCTAATGAGTGGTCAAAGGAAACAAATTTTGTGATACTGTCCTTTGGGGAGTCTTGATTGTTAGTTTGTTTGAATGGTTTAATGCCACTTTTAACAATATTTCAGTCATATCCTAGCGCCAGTTTTACTGGTGGAGGAAAATAGAGTACCTGGAGAGAACCAATGACCTTTGGCAGGTAACTGACAAACCCTGGCACATGCAATGCAAGTTAAACTCAACACGTTTTTGTACGATACAAAGACAGGCGAGAACTCGCGTCATATAGGTGATAGGCTACAGTGATCTGTACAAGTAAGTTTATATCAAGTTCCTAGACCACTCGGCCACCAAGGCCCCAATAATAAATAATTTGTATTTGTATTTGATAAAAGGACAACTTTAAGGAGGGACTAATCAACAGAATCAAAAACATAAACAATGATTTACAATGATTGATTAGAAATACAATAGAAGAAACAAGAAACGTGAATGTCATTTAGAGCAATATGGTTTTATATATGACAAAGGGGACATAAATCACCCAGTCAGAGACAAAGTGCCAAATGTCAAATATGAAACAAGAATATTATTTAAGCTTAAATCTCTCAATGTATATAAATCATGTTATTAAAAAAATCCTGTTATACATTTTTGTAAAATATAAAGTTTGCTAAAAATAAAACTGTCTTCAGCAGTTTTATATGAAATAAATTTTTGTAAATCAGATAGGTCTTCTACATTGTTTGTGTTTTTAATAAGGTATATATGGTTTAATCTTTGATGAGCCTTCTGAACATGTGTTTAAATTAGCAACTATTACATTCCACATGTTTCTCCAGGTACATGTTCATGTAAAGGAATGATAAGTAGGTTTAAAAAAAGTTTTTATATTTTATAGTCTGTGTTCCACAGATCTGTTAACCAGTAAAGATGTGCATATCCAAAACTTTAAATATTGACACTGGTGTGCCAGATACATGTAGAAAAAGTAAACTTAAAAGGATTGCAGTTGTCGTGGTTATTGGCTATTTTGAAGAATGATGCTATTTCATCTTTGGTTCCTTGATAGATGTTCAAACCTAACATCTTTCTAAATAGCAGATTATTTGTTTGATCTACATGTTGCCTTTCTTTGCACCTCTCAAAATCTTCTGACATAAATGAAAATAAATCCTGATGACCTTCAAAATTAGCCATAGTACATGTAAAATTTGAAATGGACACAAAGTGAACAGAATTTTATTTCTGGAAATAAAAAAATTCTCATGATTTTTTAAAAAACTTTTTTGACCAGGGCAGAAAAGGGGAAACAAACATATTTTTTATTTATGGCCATATTAAGGTTTGGAAAATCACTAAAATTAATACTGGAACTTAAGAATCTTCTCTTACTACATACATGTATATGGTATGCCTCTACTATTATACACTGACAATATTCTATAAATGTACATGTAATAAGGTATGCCTCTCATATTATTCAATGACAATATTCTATATATGTATATCTCATATTCTCTAATGCAGGTGTATGAGAAAGAGTTAAGTGAAAGACTTAAGGACACAGTCTATGTAAAATTGTGCAGGTTTATGTAAATTTTTTAAAATTTTATAAAGAATTTAATGTGGTCTATTAAATATAGAGATAGGTCTGCATTTGACATGAAAGTTAGTTTCTAAGACAGCCATTTACTATTCCGGTTTGTTTCATTTATTCATAATATATCGTCACGAGAAAAATAGATTTTACAGAACATAGGCTGTGCTCAAATAAAAATGGAGAAGTTGTTGATCAAGGTATATATGTAGGTCCCTACGACCAGAGACATTAACAACAGAATCTGTTGTTAAGGTCCCTCTAGGACCAATAAGAGAACACTTAAGAAAGATTTTGAATATATATACACCATAATTGTTTGGAAAGTTTTAGTCGAATCCAGTCTAAACTATGTTAACTCAGCCCAGTTATCCCTGATTTATTATAGTTATAAAACATGTTCATTAAGATGTTAGACTGATAACATAATATATACAAAACAGAATTGAAAAATGGTAAACAATAAGATGGAGAATATTCTGGTAATGGTGGGCTATTTATAGCAACACATTCATTATGGAAAAACCATAGAAATGTATGCTCTTGTCTATCTGTTTACACCCGATAAATCGGATGTTAATGCAATCCGAAATCTTACCAATGCTTTCTCAAAATGACAATATATTCACAGAACTTTGCCAATGTTAGGAAAACCCAGAAATATGTGTGTTTATGTCCGCATACAAGCATATGGGGAAAACCAGATTCGGGAATCCCCACGCCCTCTATCGATTGGACATTCGTTGTCACATGGACGCTTCGTACATTTCCATTGGAAAGGGATAATTCATTCTCAAAGAAACGTTTAAGATAACGAAGCAGAAGTTGCATCCTTTTTGGGGAACTGTTAAAAATTCATATTTCGACTAATGCACGACAAAATAATAATCAGTAATGTGCATTCGATAAGAAAGAAACGTGCAACAGAATGAACTATTTGGAATTACGCTATAACTGTACTGTATCTGTATAAAATAGATTCTGCCATTTAAGGCACACCTTCACAATGAAGAAGTAGGTTTATGATACAGTTAGACCCCTTAGTTTCAACGTTCTCATTGGGCATTGGCATTTTTATGACTGTCTGTAAACTTACTGTCGGCGCAGTTCACTTAAGAAATCGGCTTTTTTTTCAATTTAACCATATTTCAAAATGTTTTAGATTGACCAACACTTAATAAAAATATCAGACTTACTTAGACGTTGATACATTATCAATAGTTGTGCAAATTTATTCAATGGTTTCTTCTAATCTGAGTAAGTTGCTTTGTCTATGAGATTTTGCATGGAGAAGGGAGGTAACTCACTTTGGCGGGTTTTCTTAAATAAGCTATAAATAGCCCCTTTCAGATCACAAGTTCAAATTTTTGGCTGTTTTATGATAAGATGAATATAATTCACAGTTTTACACCATATATATGGAAATACAATCATTATTTAGATAATTTGATTTTTAATTGCACCAAAAATTTTCTATAGAAATTTTTCCCATTGAAACCACTTTTTCACCAATAGTAAAAAAATCTCTTAGTGAAGAAGAAAATATTTTGCACAAAAATGACAACATACCTAGGTACATTTTCAGTAAAAAGTAAGCCATCTACATCCCATTTATAAATCTTAAAAATTGTAAAAAGGTGATTTCCAGAGTTAGCTGCGCTGACAGTAACTTCGTGGACTGAATTTTTCAAAAGTAAAAGTTGTTATCATTCTTTATCTTCAGATCATATGTTTTCGTACGACATATGATTTTTATTGTACCAGTGCTAAACCTACAATATTTAGGATGTCACAATCGGCGCATAATACCACAAAAACCCATAGCTCTTTGAAAATCTCGTTAAATTTTGCAAATCATGTATCTTGGTGAGTCTAAACCGTGGTCTAAACAGACACTATTTTCTTTTCAATAGAGAGATTGCCAGTTAGTGCAAAAAGTTGGCTTCACTTTACAAATAATTGGATGTCACAATATATCCTTAAATGACACCATTTACAATGATAGAAATTCATTCAAAAAATGGAATGTGTCTATGGTAAATGAACCTTTAGCACAAGAAAAGTCTCTGTGGGATTTACAATGTAAAAGGAGATTACTCTCTTGGCAGGGTTTTACAAAAACCCTGTAGAATGCCCATATAGTAAAATATAACATAAAATTTAGTTGCAAAATTTCTTTCTCATCGATGCAATAAATTATACACGTAAATAGTTGATGCTATTTTTAAATCTAATATTTTAGAAGAAAAAAATTACAACGGGAAATTCCCACCCAAAACAGTTTTAATGCCTGAAATGTATCTGGTGAGGACAGAACTTTTATTGTAATATTTTATTGGACGACTCTCTGGGTTTTACTTCTTGACAAAAAATTAGTAAAATATTCCTGAGATAAAGGTTTGAAATTTTCAAAAAGAAGTTTTACGGAGCAAGGTTTACTGAGAGTTGGTTCGCCCAAAATAGAAAATGCAAATATCCGACGAAATGTTGAAAGCAGACAATTAGAACTAAGGAGTCTTATATTAAAGGACGACTAGTTAATAATAACATTGTTCACACAAACACATTAAAAAGTATTGTTGCTCTACTAAATTAATCTTCTGCATTTGAAATATTTACAGGTAGTGCACATATTTAATTTGTAAGTTCATTACACAGTGGCTAAAAATTCTAAAATCCTGTGGGTTATGACCTGCAATGGTTTTCACAAAAAGTCGTAAGTCTAAGATTGATCCTAAGTGTAGAAACTTCAAAGTTAAACTTATTGAGATGTCATAATTTACAACAGAAATTACTCTGAGGACTTTTTGTGAAATTGACTGCTGGTCCCTACAAAGTGTTACAATATTAGTGACCACCCTGCTATGATATATGATCAATCAGGCTATAGATAGATGCTATTTCTTAACCATATTGTATAGAATTTGGTATCTTTGGGTATGTATTGATTGATTGTTTGTTGCTTAATGTCCAGTGGCAAATATTTCATAAATATTTAGGACCAGATCAATTTCAACAATTATCAAAGATATTGAAGGTTGGGGTTGGGGTGGAACACAACAGGGCAACAGCTTTTGACTGCCACTGGAAAATGAGAGGATGGGTAGGGACGAAAAATTTAGCCTTTTGCAGCAGCATCAGCATTATATTTTTTCCAAATCTACGAAAGGCATTCTCCACACACATTACTCACTATGGTCCATGGCCAGCCTTTCCATATTTTAACCTGACAGCCCCCAACAAGAGGGATTACCCTATCCGCACCTAGGGATTGCACTGGGCCAACTCTGTGAGTTGAGCCCTGGAGACCACTCTGGTGTCCAGTCTTCAAGTACATGTATGCAAATGATAACTGATAACAATCCTCTATACAGAGGTTCTGTTGACTGTCTAATATTGTCTCCCAGCTCGTCATTGGAAGAGTTAGAGCAATATCTCAACAGACATTTTGTGTTTAGCAAAACAGTGTTCTAGGATTCCTATTTCTGGTTACCTGGGGCAAGTTAGTTATTTAGTAACACTTTTCCTTGGCAAGTTAAAAATTTCAAATGCTGTTATAATTTGTTTTGTTGGGAAAGTGGTCATTGACTGTGGGAAAGTTGATTTTATTTGGAAATTTCCCTTGGAAACCTCAAATTCTAAAAAATCCAAGAACACTGCAAAAGTGCAACTGGTAAATTATATTAATTCTTCCAGCAGGTTCTCAGGTTCTCTCTGATGTCTTGTAGGCTAATACAAGTTATTAAGAAGTGAGCTAATGTCTCATTGCTGCTTTTACACATTAAGCATATTGGTTTAGTTTCTCCTGTGTAAAGTCAGCCTTTTTGGCTTGAAGTATTATGTCCATGTAAAAATTTTCAGTCTTATTGGAATTCTGTTGATATATCTTTTGTTAGAACTGTCATTTGGTGTTACTTGGTTGAATTTTCTGATTGTGTACAGATAGTCAAGAAGTTTTAACAAAGAGTATGTTTTTTGTTTATCCATTATATGTAATTTCAAGAAGTATGTATGACATTCAAAATTGTTTTCTGCCATTCAAGTTGGTCATTGGATTTTTAAGGACTGCAGCAGGATTTTCAATGCCATACTTAGTTAGTTTTCTTATTTCAATAAATCAGGTGGAGTTTTGTATAAATTACGGTCAGCTAATTTTGACGGCAATGATAGTATTTGTTTTAGCATTTTCTTGTTCTGCATATGTAAAACTTCTAGATTTTTTTTCATTTCTATTTGTGATGACAGTTTCTTAGTCCATATAGCATGATGGGTAATATGTACAATGTAATTTCTAAAATCGGCTATTGCAGTGACTGGGTCCAAACCATTTTCTACATGGGGTCCTGTTGCCATTAGACAATATATTGCTCTTTTGCATTGTTTGAGGGGTTTTTTTTTCGTTCATTGCTGTATTTTTGGTTGATCTCTTTATGCCTATACATGCTCTATGTGTAGCATCATCCACAATTGGCATGGGTTGATTTTTCAAGGTCGATTCAAGGTCGATACTTGTGTTTATAAATCCTTTTAAAGGTGTTAATCAGAAGGACGACACTCTGTGCTGGTTTTAACATTCAGCCTTTCTTTTTGCTATAATCCATTTTGCTACATCATCTGTGCAGGTGGGGGCAGTTTTTTCAGCCTTTTTACTGCTATGTTGACAATCTGATATAGCTATAGCTCATTCAGGTTGTTTACCTAAATTTTGTTAAGATCAGCACTGAGAGTTATGCCTTGCCTAACTTCTTGTTCTAAGGCCTAATTATCCAACAATAGTTGTTCTATTAAACATGTGTACAGTCATTTGTATAGTATTCTTGTATTCAAACTCTTCTAAAATAATTGACAAATTTGGGGGGCAAACCACTTTTTAATATATTTTGTCGCCTTAAGATAGCTGTATTATTCTGAATCAGTATTGTTTCAATGACTTTTGATAAAGTTGATGTTACTGTAATTCTTCTATAGTTCTTTGCTTCTAAGATGTTTATTTTGTTTTTATAGAACCACAAAAAATTACAGTCAAATTATGGTACAACCCTGATGACATTGTCATCGGCATTGGAGACTGTAGATAGGATGGTTTTCACATGATAACATTTGTTTTGAGAGCTTTCAGAAGTATGTTCACAGATTTTTCTCTATCTCTTACTGTTTTTGAGCTAAAGAGGGTCAAAATGAGATTTTGGGGGGTATTTTTTTCATTTGATTTTTCTCAATGAGAGCTTTCAAGAGTATGCAATGAATATTCTTTATCTTTTACCATTTTCAAGATAAAAGAGGTCAATTGGGCAATACTTCAGTTTTGCAATATATGGGAAGTTTTTTTTCTTCTGATTTTAATTGTTGTTTTTCCAAGTTATTCCCTATGACCAATGCAACGAAAGTAACACCAGTTCTGAGGATAATAGGATTCAAAATGATCACTGATCCAGTCCTATTACTGTGTCCAGCAAAATACTGCATCCACACTTATACAAAGGTTAATTGTTTATCAGGTGAGCTATTACAGGCTAGTAGGAGCCTCTGGTTATCTCACCTTGCCTAAAAGCCCATGTGAGCGATTCTCATCATTTTGTGTTCGTTTTTGTTGTAACCTTTATACATTTTCATCAACTCCTCCCTTTATACATTTTCATCAACTCCTCTGAAATTGCTTACTACTAAATTGGTCCTTGGTTGGCACCTTTAAAATTTGTCTTTGTTTTTTCTGTACTTCATCTTAAAATGCTGCAATGGCCAAACGTAGTTAAACATTAAGTCTATGGGAATTTTACATTTTCATCAACTCCTCTTAAACTGCTAAGCCAATTTTAACCAAATGGAGGAATGGTTCTAGGAAATTATTGTGTTCAATTTTGCTGACAGCCATCCAATATGGCCACCATAGCCTGATATAGTTAACATTGGACCCTATAGGAATTTTAACATTATTCTTGACTACTTTGAGAAAACTCAGCCAATTTGAACTACAGTTTACTAAAATGGTCCTTAGGTGGCCTCTTTAAAAAATTTTAACCAGTGAAAGGAAACTCTCTTTGAAAGAACCTCCCATTACCTAAATGTAATAAAAATGTACATGATATGACCATTATTCCTGACTTGTGACAGGCATATGAGATGTGGTGGGGTTAAACTAGTTTAGTGGGATCACAACCTTCTACCAAAGATAGGTTAAATGATTAAATCACAGAAAACAACAGCAGCAACAGATAAAAATAATAAAATTCAAACAGAAAGCAGACCACATTGATATCTGGGTGAGCTTTAGTTTTCACTTAGTCTGCTGTCTGTCTGCCCTCAATTTTTTGTGTGTATGACACACACTGACCTTATTGACATATACATTCTTCTAGTGTTTTTATAAATTTATAAACCCTTGTTGAGATGATATCATTTTTGGGCATTTTTCTTGCTATTTTTTATGTTTGTAGTTTCAAAAATCTTTATCTCTGAAACTGCTGTTGTTAGGCAGAATTCAATGAAAGTGTGATTATTGCTCCTTATGGTATCTTGCACAAAATAACCTTAGGGATTTTTTTTATCAATTATTTCTTTTTAGACCACAGGATAGATTTACCAATTTCTGCATAAATGACATTGGGAAATAAACGACTTTATTTCTTTAAGCCCCTCTTATTCTGAACTATTGGATGCCTAACGTAAAAAAAAGATTTTCATCCGGTCCTCTCAGTTCATATATGTTTTCCCTTCACTCTGTAGACAATGCAAACGGTAGATGTACATTCATGTTCGTTTTGTATGATAAAAAATTTTGAACATGTTCAAAACCTTGAAAGGGCCTGAACCATACAAAGAGTTTGGTGGAAGTACGGCGGTTATATGTTTTGATCAGTTGATGTGTGTTTAATCTTCATTACGAGTTCATTTATAGTGCATTTTGATATGCATATGCTCATGTATGGTTTATTTAATTGATATATATGAATGCTAACCGTAGCTAAACGGATAAACGGATTGAATTCCGAACTCCTACCATCTTTGGAACAAACACAACACAGGAAAAATATACTTACATGTATGTCACGTGAGTAATATTGCAGTTCAAATACTTCCTTTCAATTCGGTCTGGCCTGTGCTCGGAGGTACCTGTTTGTTAACAGTCTGTTTTATACGGTTGGCTAAAGGTATGCTATTGTTTTACTGTGCATCATCAGTAACCTTAGTCGTCTCCCTTTTGCTACAGATTGACCAGTTAGAAAAATTGATGACACAATAGATCCATTTAAATTGTCATATTGCTGTTGAGAGAGGTGACCAATCAACCATAGCAGAATTGTCTGTTGGATATTTAAATCTACCTTGTTTCTTAGAATGTTAGATGGACATTTAAATCTCTCATATTCTTATATAGACAATAGATACTGGAAGTTGTTGCATGATTTTTTGTAGGTTCAGGTAAACTGTCTTGTATGGAATATTCTACTATTACCAATTGGGTTGATTTGGTAGATTTTATAAATGTTTGAATTGCAAAGGCCAACACCTTCATTGGACATGCATAAAAACGAAAGATTTATAAACAAATGAAGTTGAAAGGTCTTTGATTTACCCTTCAAAAAGTAATAAATTTCTTTTTATGTAAAGTGATGACACCTCATACCCCTTCAACCTGAAGTAGTTAGGTCAATTGTCAGCTTCATTTCACTTTCTGGATAAGTTACAGTAACAGTGATTGTGTAGGAAAATGACTCCTATTCCAAAGGATTATTCAAAGTTATTTTCTTATATTCTGAGTTATTTGTGATTATATTGGGATTTATTATGATAAATTATGACTTCTTAACAATGTTGGATTAATTCTGTCTTCTTTTTGTAATTGTGGAATGAAATTTATATGACAAATGAATTCTTCATTTCTCATGTTTTCAAATGTGGAATAAGTTTAACAAAAATGGATAGGTGATAAAATGCTATAATAATGACACATGGAGCCTGTGAAATGTTAGAAGTAAAGAATGATCTTTATTCCAAAGGAGTATTCAAAGTTATTTTTCTTACTGGTATATTTTGAGTTGTTACTTATAACCCTATTGTGATTTTGGGATTGATGATGATAGATTATAATTTCTTCACTGTGTTGGATTAATATCTGTTTCCTTTTTGTATTCACGGAATGGAATTTATATGACAAATGAATTCTTTATTTCTACTGTTTTCAAATTTGGAACTAGACGAAGCAGCCACGCTGCACATCCC